>QYTT01083533.1:0-11410 GCA_006980735.1 Dasypogon diadema
CATACTTGACACGCGTATTCAGGAATACTGCGTACTATTGAGTTGTACAGCGTTATGTATGAAGAAGCATTTTTAAAAGACTTACAAGCGCGAAAAATAAAGCCAATGAGTCTATATGCTTTCGAGGTTATAAAGTTAACGTAAGAGGCAAAAAGCAACTTGGAAGCAAAAACGACACCTAAATCATTTACTTCACAGGCCCGTTGAATAGGTATATTTTTGATTTTATAGTCGAAAAAGATTGGTTCGGACTTTCTAGAAAAGGATATAGTTTTGCATTTGCCAATATTAATCCCTCACGCACCAGATTTCAAGCCTTTTAATATCATTTTGCAGTTGATGACAGTCATCAATGCTGCGGATTACTCTAAATATTTTGGCATCATTAGCATAAAGAAAACAATTGCTTGTTATAAAGGTAGGCAGATCATTAATATAAAATAAGAAGATTAAAGGTCCAAGAATTGTACCTTGAGGAACACCTCTAAAGCCGTTTAAGAGAACAATATTTTTCCTATTTTCCAAATAAGGCTTGAACCACGCGATGGTATTATGATGGAAACCCAGCAGGGACGATTTGGTTAGAATAATCTTATGGGATATTTTATCAAAAGCTTTGGGAAAATCAGTGTAGATAGTATTCACTTGAGTATTTTCGTCAAGAGCTGAAGCTATTTCATCGGTAAGTAGAACAAGTTAGTTGTAGTTGAGCATCCTGGGAAAAATCCGTGTTGGCATTCAGATATAAGTGATCCAACTTGAGGGAAGATTTGATTATAAATAATTCTCTCAAAAGTCATTGCAAGGCTGTTAGATATAGATATTGAACGATAGTTAGAAACGAGTTTCGGATCCCCGGATTTGAATATAGGTGTGACTAAACAGTCTTTTAAAACAGATGGGTAAATATTTTTTTACTAGAGAGGTTAAACAGTTTACTGATAGGTTGTGCAAGGCTAAGTGAACATTTTCTATATATTATGTTAGGTATGTTATCAGGTCCAGGGTTTTTACTAAAGTCAAGTTTATTTAAGACTCTAGTTGACATTATCAGGCCAAATCAAGGATAAGTTAATTAGCTTGAAATTAAGTTGATTTCCAGAACGATTAAGATTTTCTTCATTACCGCTATTTCCTTTTGTGTACACAGAAGAGAAATATTGGAAAAACATTAGACAGGACTGTTCAGATGTGTCGGATATAACATTATTATATGCCATATTCCTTGGATACGTGTTAGTCTTATTAATATTTTTAGTAAATGCCCAGAAATCTTTTGGGTTATTTTCCAGGGATGTTTCAGTAGAGTTAATGTACTTGTAAGAACTTTTTTTAATAAGACTTTTGGAGGTATTTCTAAAAAATTAGTATGTTTTATACGTTTCCGGACGTTGAGTTTTTTTTATATAAACGTCTATATTTCTCTTTAAATTTCAGAGCCTGGATTACTTACTTAGAGATCTCTAAAAAATTTCAAAAAACCCTTTAATTCTTTACTATCACTATGCACTATCCAAAGAGTGGGTTCCAATCTATATTTTAGACTAAACACCTAATTATTGCCGTACTAAAATTGAGTCTTCTCTCAAAATTGACTTTCCACTTTTTTAGGTCAATCTAGGATAAATAAAAATTTACCCAATTTTGCCCAATTTTTCCCAATTTTGCATAAACAAAGTACTTGTCTGGTAGGAAATCACAATTATTATAAAATTACAAGCAAGTTCTCAAACTACAGAGAGATAAAAGAAAGAGTATCCCAGAAGAATTACGTAAGCCCCCAATAAAAAAGAGCTTAAAGTGGGTGTGGATGACACCAATTCTAGTGCAAAAAAAACTGACCCGAACCTTTCATTAGATCAGTAATTTCCAGGATTTGAAAATAGTACTCACATTAACGTAGAGATCTTAATCAAAAACATGACACAATATGAGATCTGAATAATTAGGCGTTCAACTGGTGTCAGTGCAGTATTGTTACTTGGCAATTACAATCAATTACCTGGTGTCATAAGACCGCTTTTAAATCCGATAACCAGTTCCTATTGTTGGCCGCTTAATGTTGACTAATTACTTGCAAGGCTTTATTTGTTTGTTTTTTAAAGATTGTCTCCAATATTGAAATACATTCAAAGCCGGTGCAAGAATTGGCAATTAGTAAAGCAAATTCTTATAAAAACCCCAATTAAAGACTGCAGGTTCATAAGGCCTGCTTTGGAGGATTGTAATTTATGCAAAAATGCTGAAAAAGCTCACTTCACCCGGCTGTTAATTGGCTGCTATCAAAGAAATCAATCAAACCCGATCAGTCATAATCAATGCATGAACGATCATTCCGGATACTTCCAGATGTTAGCTGTAATTATATAACACTATCATGCTTGGTACCAACTGCATGCAATTTATGTACTAGCCTGGGGGCAATCGGCACAACCGATAGACTCCTTAGCACCAGACGGAAGTTTTCCCTACATTAACATACTCGTACTATTATAATAGGCGAATGGGGTGTTCATTAGAAATTAGAATGGTTCTAGCAAGCTTCGGTTACCACCTGGAGCCCAATTTCCATGTAGCGTTCGAGTCGAAATGGTTTTCCATAATTCAACGAGATCTTGAGGTGGCTAAGGTGAGAGATTTGCGCTGTTTAACAGAAAATCATATTTTTGTGTAGAAAAGGTGAGAGGGGATTCGGTGGTGGTAATAGCCTCAAGGTCTCGTTAAAGCTAATGGATTTCAATTATAGAGGCCGATGTGAAATTCGTTTCCTCGACTTCAATGTTACTTGGTCGAAGAATGCGCTTTTTAGTAATTACCTATTCATTGGTGGTGCTGGTAATTAATGAGATTTCTTATAATTACTCACCTCATGCTTAGCAGAGCAGTTGAACGATTTCTCAGCATTTTGCCAGTTACACGACTAAATCAAATCGCATTAAACTGCGGTGATTTTTTAATTGCGCAGCATTCTGATGAGGAAGAAAGTTGTCAATAGCCTGGACGTTGTCGCTAATAGCATTAAAACCAAATCATATCGTTAAGATGAACGCGGCAAAAAGATTTAAGTGGGGCCAGTAAACAGGATTGAAATTTCTCTAAAAAATTTGCTAGTCCCACTCTAATACGAAAACCTAACCCTATGGTCAACATTGAAATTAAGGAAATAAACAACGTGTTTTTTCACTTTGTTTATTTCTTTAGATAGCGACTCACAGTACCACCTGAAGCCGCATTATTAAAATCTCATAGATAAGTAAACAGTAAACACTTACATAGAGATAGAATTATAAGTAATTCAATATAATATTTTGTTAAGAAGTGATATGGTGGGATAAAATCTAGTGATTAAAGCCGAACGATTGTTACCACCTTATTTTGCGGAGATCTTGAAAGGAGATCGAGGTTTATGGTAAAATCAAACCATTACCTAACTGTGTATCGTCCCTTGTTTGGGCCTTGATTCTGCAAAGAATTGTGTTTTATTTTCAGAGTAAATCAAAATGAAATAAACTACCTTCCTACAACCCCCGTGTGTAATCTCAAGAATATGAGTTGATGAATATTGGTTATTTACCTCCCCGAGTATGAGCATCATACAGGAACCTGAGATGGAATAACCACAATTAGTCACTTACCTTTATTGGACTTACTGGAACACGAAGCTTTCCCACGTTCAAAGTTAGGGGTATTCGCAGTTTGTCTTCCGTGCCCTGGTATCTGCCGGAATCTGGAAAAAAATAGGGACTTACATGTAGATTTTGTGAAGCAGCCAAGGTGGCCTGCGAATCCGATGAAAGCACTGATCCGGTTTCCTGTGGGCCCGCAAATTAACTTCTTCCGCGCTTAACCTCTTTATCATTACATATTCAACCGATTTTCGCCGCCGGGTACTGAGAAATGCACACTTATTTTGTAGGATACAGCTTCGCCCGTAATTGGAGAAGCACTTTGAACTCAAAAGAGCCCCAAAATTTGCCAAAATATTTAAAATTGGAAAAATGTGGCGACAAATGTCAAATTTTTGATTTTCGCCCATAAATCCAAAAGAAAAATTTTCCCAGAAAATTGGATCAATTCCTTATAATTTTGGGAAGCCAAAGAATAGAAAAATAGAAAAAAATAAAATATTTAAAAGTGAACCGATTCAAATCGGTTCAAATATTTTCCGAAACTTGGTGAAATAAAGGCCAGGAATTCGAATAGGGGCAGTTTTCCTACAAAACTTTGAGGGTGAAGCGGGGTCGAGAGAGTAGTTTTTGAAAGTCATTACCGAGTGGAAGAGCTGCACAACGTATAAAAAAAAGAAAAAAAGAGCCATCTTGTAAACAAAAAAAGGAAAAAAGGAAAAGTGAAATTTTAAAGAGGTAAACGCGGGAGAAATTCCAAGAAATTTAAGGGCAGGAACGAGGTTGCGAACCGGTGGGATTGTGGAGGAAAGAGGTCGGATTGGGTTCCAGAGGAAGAGAAAAATAATAAAGACAAGCTAAGTAAGTAGTCTTTTATTTCATATCTAATTATTTATTTGGTTTGTTGAGATTTTTTCGCATAATATAACTCAGTGGTATCAAAGAGAATTTTTTTTTGCAAATGTGACAGTTCTTATTCATGCTACCTTGCGGCTGGTTTTTACTTTGTAACTTTTCAAGTGCTTGAATAAAATTTGAGTGAATTGAAGTGTTTTGGTTTTTTTGTTTTGGTTCGCAGTTGACCTTAAACTGCGTGGCGCCCACAGATATTAAGACCCGAAATAAGAAATAGGATCGCCGAAAAATATGCCCAATCCTTCTCCAACGCTGGTCGGAAAATTCACGCAAGGTGTAAATTTACGTATAACACGATCTCTAACCAGGAAAACAATTATGTGCTCTTACATTAGTCCTTTGCATAAAGCCCGTCCTAAACATTTAGTTAGTAACGAGAGTGGTATACCTATTCCTAAATGCTTTGAAAGTATTGTAAAAAACAAACTTTATTTTTATATTGAGGAATATGTCTCCCCTCAACAGCATGGATTTCTTAGTGGTAAATCTACTACTACAATTTAATGTTATTCAAAAAGCTTGCGGTTGATGCAATTGAAAATCGTTCACAGGTTGATACCATTTTTACTGACTTTGTTAAAGCATTTGATCGTGTAAACTTTTTGATTTTAAAAAAGAAATTGCAGGATTTCGGTTTTCATTCATCTTTGCTGACAGGGAGTTCCCCAGGGTGGCCAGCTAGGTCCTATTTTCCTTTGCATCAGTTTCTTTATATGCTCATGACCTAAACTTTTTTTTCAGAATCAGTATATTATCTGACTGCTATCTGCTTCAAGAAGAATTAAATAATCTTGTTGAATGGCATAAGATTAACTTTTTGAAACTAAATGCTAATAAATGTAAAGCTTTTTCCTTTTATCGTTCCCGATCTCCTTACATTTCCCATTACAAGATTGGGGACTCTGTTTTGGACCGCCCATCTGAGATTTATGATTTTGAAATAATTTTTGATATCAAATTAAGCTGTAATCTTCATGTTGATTACATTTGTTGTAAGACCTCGAAAATGCTAGATTCCACCAAACGTAATTCTATTATTTTTCATGACAGTGTATATAACTTTTGTTTGTTCTGTTCTAGAACATGCGTCTGTTGTTTGGTGTCCTTACACGATTTTTAATATTAACCGTCTAGATATCTAGGCATATAACAGACTTTCACTAGATATGCTTTATGCAAATTTAATTGGTACAATTAGCTTCCTACTTATTCTGTCCCATGCTCGTTACTTGGTTTGCCGTCATTAAGAAAAAGAGATATTGTTTCCTCTAACAAACTTTACAACAAAATTTCCTCTTCTGATTTATTTGACATGTTTTATTTGTTCCACCACATGGCCAACTAATTATGGCCAGTATGAACCTGTCTTGTATTGTTCTAAAAAAATTTTAATGAATTCGAAGAATTTATAGATTTATCCTTGAATAGAGAGAAATCTAAGTTCTCTATTTCTGCTTGTATTTATAGATAAAATTTGTCATTTATGCTAATTCCTTCGTTATATCTTTATGCATTAATATTTATATTATTTAATTTTTCTTCTTATTGTATTAATTGTTTGTAAGAACTAATTTCATTGTTTTATTATTTGTTGGAGTTCTCACTTTTCTGGGGCTCTTTTTACCTCTGGCATTTAATATTTTATTTTCAAAATTCTTGTCAAAATTTTAGTTTTTACCATTTTTCCTTTTTGGACTTTTTCAAATTCTTTAAGAATAGATTAATGTGCTTTGTTAGAGTCATTGTTTGTGTTTATGTTAATTGTTTCTTTAAAAGTCTTTTGTATATACTTTTGTGTGTCTTTTAGCTTAGAGTTATACTAAGTTTTGTGTCTTTCTATTCTAGCTTTTATGTCTTTTTGTATGTTTTATTTTTGTGTGCCTTTTGATAACATTTTTTGCCTTCATATGTATATATATAAGATAGTTTAGCTAGTTTCGCGTCCTGCCATTGTGTCTTTGTTATTTATAATAATTTTCTTTTAAAGTGTCTATATATACATAAAGAAATTATGTTCATATTATTTTTTTTCTGTTTGCCTTATTTTTTCTATTCACTTGTATTCTCTTTATAAATTCTGTTGTTAAATTTTGTATTTTCTTATGTTCTTTGTTAATTGCTTAGCCTGTGAGAAGTTGAGTTCGGTAGATGAAATAAATAAATAAATGAAGAAATAATTGTATAGTAATAATAATGGGTCCAGAGATAGCAAGTCAGTAAAGTAGGTACAAATTGTGTGCCAGTAGGATAGGTACATAATAAATAGCAATGAAAAAAAGGACTTTTGTACCGTAGATGATAAATCACCTAAGTTAAGAAATCTGCCCTCTGTAGGGGATCAAGGTAAGGCCGAAGATCTTACGGGGTAAAAAAGAGGATGGAATCAGGATCACAACACCTGTAATGATGATATGCGGTTTGTAGGTGGTTTTACTGCAGCACTTGTATAACCCACAGGAGAGACTCAACTCAGATTTGAGGTTGGAAGACATTTCACATTGCAAACAAAGAAACCAAGCCAATATTCATGCGATGCCAAACGAAACAAGAATACTGACGTGACCCTATGCAATAGAAAAATCGTGGGAGGACTGGCAGATTGAAGAGTGATGGATGGAACAATGTTTTCTGATCACAGAGTTATGCAATCTGTTGTAGAATATGGATTTAGTAGCAGACTGAAAAGGTGATTTGTAAGGAAACATCTAAAAACGAAAATGACGAGGTAAACCGAAGTGTTGGAGAAAAGCAGGATCCCGATCCTTGGTGGAATAGAGAACTGAAAAGCCTGAAGAAAATGGTGACAATAACACTTAACCACGAAATGGGGAATAATAAAACACAGGAGTAAGGCCATTAAGCAAAGAAGGGAGAGCTAAAAATAATTCTTCATCGATGATAACAGAGGTTGTGAAGGGATTTCTGCTCGCACATGAAGACTATTAACATAGGCTGCATAGCTATTATATAAAGTTTTGCTGAAAATAGCAACTAAATACTATTCAAAAGCAAGGAGAACACGATTGGGACATCGTTACATTCGTTTGAGACTTCTTGCTGCAATCTTTTCCCAGAATCAACCCCCAAGATGTGGTAGCAGTGCGATGTGTAAGGAATGGTTGATCCATTCTCTTAAGTAAATTTGGATAAGGAATTTCACACGAACATATTATACACAGAAACATAAAATGTACTCCTAGAAGTTTAGGAGATTTGAAAATTAGGAAAACGGTTTACCATTTAAATGAGAAAAAAAGCTAGTATGGAGCACGTAATATCTAGAGCAATCATGTATCGTATTTAAAGAAGTAGACAAGTAATCCATTGTTAGAATATAGATTATCATATATTATAGAATAGATTAGATGTATGTATATATATGCATGCGATACGAGATAAAGTAAGAGGTGAAATTTAAAGGAACTTATAGGAGACAGTCATCGAGAGCAGTATCATAAATACTAAAAGCTAAAAGAGTGCGTCACGAAGTGAATCGCCGATAAAATTCAACAGCAGGAAAAGGTGCCTAAAATGGTAAAATCATCGAGAAAAGAAACGTCCTGAACAGAGAAGACCACTACCAGTCTTTGAGGGATCCCCAACGTGGCTGACGAAGTTGACGTCCTCCATCTTGTCATCATCAACTCTTTTTAGCTAGGTATATAATTATTAGAAATAATTACTGTATGATATATTAAAATGTTTGTTGCATGAAATCCTGAATTATGAGTTTATCCTTAAACATCCATCGCCAGTACTCAAAATTTCAACTGCCTTGAATTTGTTTTTGATGCAATCGCCCCTTTTTAGAAAAATCATTCTCCTAGGCGATAGAAGAGGAACGGTACAGAAGTTAGTTACTAAAAATTCGGAAGTGGTCACGATATGACAGAAAAGAAAGCAGAAAGCGGAGGAAAAGGACAGGATTCTAATGAGGGTACACTTTCCAGGGCGCTGTATTTTGAAGGGGTCGCATGGCTACGCGATTAGGCCAAGAAAGGGAATGAAGAGGGCCGTACTTAGCTGCACATCCCTTAATTCTCCGGACCTAGGTGGAACACTTTCTGCTTTACTACATTACACAATAGCTTCACACACATGACACGAGTAAAGAAAAACCAGAGAGTGCAGCACACTGACAGTGCACCACAGTGACAGACTGGATTGACATCGAAGGTGCCTTCGACAAAATCCGGTATAGAAAACTGAAAAATAAAAAGGAGTAAAACTGAGGGAAATTAGTCTAATTGTGATGAGATGAATTGGCAACACGTTGGGATACAAAATATCCATTAGGCCACAGTTTAATAGGCCACAAATCTGGCGTACATAGGACTTTTCGTAATACAACCACAGAGGACCAAGAAGGTCAGGGTAACTGAAAGGTTTCTCAAGACTCTTATCATTGAGAGCTCACTTTCACAGACTGCGATGAATCCATGATCCATCTTTTCTGAATCTTGTCCATCGATGCCAGCCTGGAAAGATGCACCTCGGTTTACCAGATAGCGATGCTGGCTCTAATTCGTACCTTGGACTATATAACTAATCAAAATTTTCATTGAATTGGACAATCAAGCAGCGATCAGATGCATGGATGGGCCGGCGGTGAATATATCCCTAGCGATGGAATGTGTACAAAAACTCAACTGATGTGCCTCGGAAAATAAGGTAACGCTATGTTGAGTTAGAGTACACATAGAGATCGAAGAGGATGAAAAACCTAGCAAAATAGGGGGCAGTTATGGACGAAAGGGCCTACGAGACGGGATCATAGCTGAATCGACAGTTTGCGCAACAGAAAATGAAGAATACCTAACCTTCATGCGCAATAATCGGTGATGAATCAGATCTTGATAACAATACGTGATGATGATTGATTAAGGATGATCGAGAGAAGATGGACCTGATAGGAGAAAGAGTGGAACTTGAAAAAATAGGGTCCTCCTAACGTATTTCGATCTCAAGAATGGGATTAGAACTTGGTATGCTGAGAATCTATCTATTTCAGTAAAGACAATTCCGCAAACCATATTGCCAGAAAGCATCTGGATTCTAGTTTTGAGTGATCTGGCTCATTCCCTTACACACACTACGCACTGACGACTTAATAATGTACAGGTAAGGGATTTTGACAAGGTTTAGCGATACTGTGATGACTTAAAGTTGAAAATCAACTTACAGATATTGGGATCTATATTGTGTAAAACAGTCCTAAGTAAGACATCGAGAGACACTGGGGGATTTTCAACATTTCCCTGCACGATATGGGGGTACTCGAAAGACGATGTCTAAGACTATGCTGTCAAAAACATCTGGATCAGAATATATTAGGTATTATGTCAGGTTTACGGCAGACCTGAACTTTATTATAAACGTGAATCGCAATTGCGTTGCAAGAGCTAGGAAAGACGATAGCAACCTAAACTGAGGTAATTTTTACCAGAATCCCCTCTTTCATGAAAATGTGCTCCGAAGTGGCTTTATCTCTTCGTTGGCATTCGTCTACTTGGATTGTAAAGGGTTGATAGCGAATGGCGGGAGAATGCTCCTGATTTACCATATTCACAGAGGTTGCAGGTATTTTCTCGCCCCGTTGCCGTCATCCGGATTGGGGAACTGTCTCGTGTAACTGGACGAAGCAACCGAGTTGAAGAGAATTCGGAACGGACCAAGTCTCCGATACACTTCATCTTGATAGTAGAGTAAGATAGGCCTAACAAAGAAAAGCTTTTAAGTTTCCTGGCTTTTTTATAACAAAATTAAAAATTAAGGAAGATATAATTAAGTCCTTAAGTTAGAGTATACTTAAACATAGAATAGCTTTGAGTACCCAGGGAGGGTTCGTAAATTCAGTGTTAAGTTAGACAAGCTAGTTTTGGTAATTTTATCTGGCACGTAAGGAAACATAATGTTAAGGCAAAGATAAAATGAATTTTGAATTTGAATTTTTTCCAGTTTTGCTGAAAATGCTGAGAGAACTGTGACATGGAAATTACTTGCCACAGGAACTTGGCTAACACAAACGGTCCCTCACTTGACTATGTCACGCTTTTGTTTGACCGATTATCACTTTAGCGTTTCACGTTGAATATTAGATTCCCGTAACAGAATTTTTTTGACTTGCTACCTTGCTACCTGAACTACAGAAATAAACACTAACTTGTGCTATAGGATTGGTAGACCGATCCCCAAAAGCAGAGTATAATTTTGAGTATTCATCTAAAATTTAGAGTATCTTTTCAGGCAAAATGGAACTACTACATTTTTACCTCATCATTTTGCCGGTATCTCCATAACTAAACACCACAGCATGCCACTGTTCCACACTGTATTCAAGCATTGATTGAGTTCATTGCAACTTTTAATTTTTCCTCTGAATGAGCCTCGGATTCATTTTTATCTTCTTTCTTTTTTATTCATGATTACAACTAGATTAAGAAATATGATCCATAGACTACTAGTCACTACAGAACACAGCATGATCCTTCCTTACGAGATTATTTTGACGCCCAACCGACCCCTAGTCTAATCAGGATAATATCAGAGGGAAGACTGTGACAATTAAGTTCGGAAATGATATGCCTCTATAACTTTCCGGGTCATGTATCTTGTTTTTTGTTTGCACGTGGGAAGATAAACCTCATGCTGAAAAGAAACTGGTCCGTCTTCTGGGTTCAAGATCGGTTAGCGCAGAAATAGTATGAAAAAAATTGAAAATAATTTATTTTCGCGAATTTTTTGGGATAAGATTTTATGTCTTGTTGAATCAGGTTTTAAGAGTTTATTTTATGTTATGAATTTTTTGGACACTTTTCGTTATTTTATTGTTATTTTCTTTTTGTGGTTCACTTAACGATGAAAAAAAA
>QYTT01083537.1:0-11015 GCA_006980735.1 Dasypogon diadema
GGAATGACAGTCCATCATTACAACCTTTATCCGAGCAGTGGGCAGCACATGAGTGCTAATACATAGATGAATTTTAAGAATTTTTTTAATTGAAAAATCTTGATTGTTTAAACTAAAATCGAGTCAAATTCCACGACACCACCCTGTTTTTCTGGAGATCATTAATGCTTCTTCGAATGCGTTTCGGAATAAAGGTCGTGAATTCGTTGCAGTATTGTTGAAATCAAAATGAAAAAAAGTGGAAAAATAACATTTCACATAACTTACCTAAAAATTTATCAATGAATTCGATCATACCAATCTCCGACAACACTGGCTCTAAATACATTTTATTATGGCTTGTCATATTACTTTTTATTTGCAAAATAAAAATTATTAGAAAGGATACACAAACAATATGAGCTTGGTTCCGGACTGTTTGGAATGTTCTGCGGATTTCCAAAAACTACTCAAGTTAAATCCTGTGCAGTATTTTAAGCCGTCTACACCAATAAATTCGTGCGATGTGCTGTTTGGACTTCTAAACCAACTAAATTTCGCTGCACACGTAATTATTTTCGTCACAAATTTATTCGTGTGGACGCGGCTATACAGCCATTTTACAACTTTACCCATGAACATTTAATAATTTTAAGGCAGAGCACTCCGTCTGACACTTTATGGGACTCTTCGGAACTCTTCAGAATTAGTCATTAACCAAACCTCGTAACTCTACATTTGCACACTGAACAGAATTATAAATTCGCTACCGCGGATTTTTTAGTAGCACTGGATAACACCAACAATTATTATGTCACTGCGATTAGGAAAGATTACAACTTCGCGCACTGTATTGTTCACAAAGGAGTTCACTTGTTGTAAGAAAATCAGACAACGATTCTGAAATGTCACTTTTACGAGCGAACCAGGCAGCAAATATAAAATGGCGGCTTCTTCCCTTCTGCAAAAGAACGTGTGGCTGTGCGTCTGTGTGGAAGAAGAATTCGGCGTAAGCTTTTTTAGCATAGATTCCCAACTAAAGTACATTCTGGGCTAAAATTTTTTACTGCCTGCCTGAAAAGTTTTTCGGTAAATTTACTAAACTTGTCGACAAATATTTCTAAAACAAAAGTTGGTGTTTATTCCTATACAGATTACGTTATAAGCTGACTGTTTATGACAAAACCCTAAAATTTTAATAATTCTAGTAAATTTTTTTCAGAAAGAACTTTGTGAACAAATTAACTGTTTTACCCGTGAAAATTTTTCTCCGTGTTACTAAACCGACTGATAGCGTGGTTTCAGAAAGGCAAACCAAATTTCCTAAACTCTCCAGAAATTCTTGCACCTTACTCGAATTTTATCCCAATTTTCTCTTCACTTTCACACACTTTAAAGAGTTAAATGTTGTCTTTTGGAACCACCAACTGAATCCCGGTTGAGCCCCCAAAAATGCAAATATGGATAGGTTCTTGAGAATTTAAAAGAATCTCGAGTTGGATGATTCCAAAGAACAGCATTTATTTTGTTAAACTTTAACCTATTCCACTACAAAAATTTTTTTTTGCCAAACCTACGTAATTCCAATTATTTACAAAATTATAAATTCTTACATATTTTCTTTTACTGCATCCTTGCGCCGATCCCTTTCTCCTTCTTCTAAGTCCAGATTCCTCGTTCTCCCTCTATTCTTGATCCGCCCCAAAATACCAAATTCCAAATTCTTCCCGGCTTTCCTTGCTATTTACTCTTTCTTTTATATATTTTCTCCTCTTACTTTCGATTTATTTCAAATAACAGCACCTCTTTTTCAAATTTTTCTTTTATTTCAGCCCGACTACTAACTCGGTCCGCCTCACTTTCTTCAATGACTTGACACCCACAATTCTCCTCTCTTTCAAGCTAGTCTCCAAACTCTTTTCCCGCCAAAAATCTCTACAATTCATTTCTTTAGGCATAGGTTCGAGGCTCGCATACAGACTTCATTAGTATTAGTAATGTATTAGTCTATGCTTCAACCATATCGCGCTTAAAACGTTTTGGGGAAGCAAACAATTCTTTGTATCCGCATTTAGGTGTTTCTTGAAGATTGTCTTTCTTCTCTTATTTTTGTTGAATTAAATAATTTTCATGGTCGATGGGGACGGATTTCGTTAAGTTATTCTATGTTACCGGTGTTTGTCTCTACTAATCTTTAGCCAAGACTTTCTGGAGTGGGTTCCGGGTGAATTGGTTTGCTCATTGAATGCGCACCATCTGCGCATTAACTAAGGGCTTGCGTTCAAACGATGACAGGTAGATGGGGTTGCAGAAGCGCAAAGAAATCTAATACTTAGCCAAGAATTTCAATTTCACATACAAAAGCACTTTATTATTGTGTTCGTAAGTTATGACATTAACAACTTTAGTGTGGTTCTAACTAATTCATTTAAATTTTGTTTACCTTTCCAAAGCCGGTTCTGTTTTCACATAACCTACATCCGCAAGGAAGGATACGAAAAAATTGGATCAAACAATTGTAGCAAAGATATCAGCACCAGGCCGTTACAAAGATTTAATTTAGTTTCAGAGATAAAGGCTATATCCACCTTTAATTCTTTAACCAAATTAAGTAGATCCAATCTTCTAGAATAGCTACTAAGCTAGAGACATTTAACTCTAAAAGGTTGAGTTTCTTATGGGTAAGTAAGTTATTTGAATCCATAAGAGGTAAGCTTAGTTACAAATTGCAGGTATTCAGCCTGCTTGACATGTAATGGGAGAGACCTTGTCATATTATTAAATTCGCTGATTAATTGGAGCAAGTTACTGAATGAAACCCCAAACAAATTGTTTGATTCATTAAGAAATTCGTTAATTACGTTTGCAGATGAATCTGCACATTGGGAATTAGGAGTAATATTGGTAAGGGGAGAATTCCCTCTATTCGCCTCATTATTTCTCAGTACATCTGAGTATGAATAACCCTGACTTGCAAGGTTTGCATGTAGGTTTGTGTTAATAATTTGGTTCTTCACTCTATTCCCCGAGGAAGGATTAATAAACTTTCTATTGTAGGCTGCAGCCTTCTTTTTTGCGTTAATATTTTCTATAAATTTTTTATAGGCTGGGCATCCCCTGTAACTTGCAGGGTGGCCGACTGACCCACATCTTCCACAAGTCAAATTCTCATACTCCGCATTTTTTTAAATCTGGCAGTCAGTAGCCCCATGTTCCTTCTTTCCGCATTTAACGCAGATTTGCGTCATTTTGCAGTTAACTGCAATATGCCCGAAGAACTGACAGTTTCTACACTGCACTGACCGCTTGGACTTAAGCCTTTCCCACGTGACGACCTGATTTAAAAAGTATTTATTACTCAAGAATTTATCAATTTTTTCCCCCTCATCGATCTTTATATCGATTTTCCAGATATTAAGGGGATACTTCCCCACAGACTTTTTCGTATAGAAACCATTGACCCTTACAGCACTTTCAGGGTACAATTTCAAGAATTCTTCCTCAATATCTTCTTCCGTCCAGGTATACTGAAGGCCTTTAACGAGAAAGGAATAATATTTTTCCTCACGTGGCGTGTATGTGTAGAATTTGAATTGATTATCTGACAAAAAGCTGCGCATTCATTGATACGAAGCATAGTCCTTAATAGAGAGTTTAACTTTATTCTTCCCTAATTGAGATGTTTTAAAGATAATCCTTTTCTTATTGAGCATATCAGACAAGTTTTTAACATTGATCCTCAATAATGAACGGCGGACAAAACCTCTTACTTTGTTTCTTGCTAGTATTACTGTTATTATTTGCACTCTCACTGGAGTTAACAAAATTCTTATTTGAAACTATATTTGAGTTAGTATTATTTAAATTTTCATTTAATATCTTATCATTACCATGCAGTACTTTGAGGTCATTAACCTTAATGTTACAGGTTGCTTCAGCTACAATACTACCTTCCACTACTGTATTGGTTAAAATATCGTACCTGTTGATGCTAGTACTAATTACCTTGTTCCTCTCTGTTAGAACCTTAGCCTTAAATGTCTTTTTAGCTGCCGGTTTAGTCCATCCGTCCGTCCAGCGGGAGCTGGGATGTTATCTTCTTCCATGCTAATGTCCGCGGCTTGTGCCGCTGTGTCCTGGCTTCTGTCTTCTACTGAATCAGCTATAGACGCCGCCGCCACTGCTGCGTCTTGAACTGGACGATTAATTGGATCCCCCGGGTTAGCCACCTGCTGGTTTTGAGCCCGTGATACTGCTTGCACTGATCGTTAAGTTTTGAAGTTGTTTCCCCTGCCACTGTGGGAGCTGCGGATTAACTTCCTTTCCTGTGCGGCGCTTGTATCTGCAGCAGCTGCTGCTGCTTTCCTCTGATCCACTGGACCCACTTCTTGACCTGCCCGGCGTTCCCACTGACTGCCTGAGCGCCTTATTAGGGGCCTTCCCCTTCTTCTTCCCTAGTTTGATCAGCAGTTCCGATGTATTCTCACTATGGGGCTACCAGTTTGGCCCTTCTCAATCGCTGGGTTAATTAAGCACTAAACAAGCACTACCGTAAATTCATAGGTAACGTTTGAGCTTCCTATTATAATAAATTTTTGAATAAGCGTCCCTATGGCACCAATTATTTGATCTGCACTGATTATTAGTAGTTCTCAACTAAATAGCACTATTACTGCTGTAATTATATAGTACGCAGTATTTATCCATGTCCTAGCACTAATTTCCTTCTAAATCTGAAGTTCCTCACAAATTTCACATTAAATCACTAAATCACCGGCGTCGGTTATTTGTAAATTCACAGAGCGCTA
Source organism: Dasypogon diadema (assembly GCA_006980735.1). Classification (NCBI taxonomy): domain Eukaryota; kingdom Metazoa; phylum Arthropoda; class Insecta; order Diptera; family Asilidae; genus Dasypogon; species Dasypogon diadema. Next base: position 4,788 of record QYTT01083537.1, read on the forward strand.
AACAACAACGTCCGTACTTGGCTACGTCTGCTCAAACTCCCTTTTTTTAACTATAACGCCTCGATGCTCATTTTCAAGATCTTTGTTTTCATTGTAATAAGTTAAGACGCATTGGCCATCATGCGAAGAAATTAAAATATTCTTTATAGATATTGAATCACTTTTTTCCGAAGATGGCGATGAAAGTATTGAAGAGCAATGGGAATGGGATTTAATCCAGCTTTGACAATAACTACTTGCTGCAACTGTATCCGCCTACAAAAATAATACTTTTGATGAAATGTTTGATACTGGTATTTTTATTATTTACATCATTTTGTCTCCATATGTTTAGCCGGTGTTTAAATTTTACTCTGGTACCCAAGTCACTTACAGGAAAAATTTCATTGATATCTGATTCTGATATTATTTCAAGACTTTCGACATCAAGTTTGAAAACTGTAGCGAAATATAAGTTCAATACTTTATTAAATTTGTGACAAAAACAGCTCTGCACAACAAGAAAGTGTATTATTTCGAAAGACATTTTCTAATATAAAATTTACATAATACATTTTACCGCAAAACGTTTGGCAAAGTAAAAAGCGATATGAAGTTTTCTTAAAACGTCATTTTAAGAACGACATTCGGCAAAATGTATTTTGCAAATTTTCCACCTTGAAAAATATCCAATAACTAATTTCTTTTTAACTACATAATTGTTCACAACAAACACCGTTAAAAAACTTTTTCCACGTTAATTACTTAAAGTAAAACTGAGAACCAAATTAAATTTTAAAATTTAAAAAGGAGTGGATCATAAACATTTTTAAATTTAATTATCAAAAAATGTGCAACATGAAATATATAAAAAACGTAAAAATTGATTAAAATAACTTTAACAACATCACTCCCGAATGACAAAATATGAATACACCACCTTACAGAGATTATAAAACAAACATGTTAAAACAAAATAAATTCATTTGAATTCTTACCTTTTAGCTTGATATAGATGTCAGCACCAAAGCCGAATTCATTACAAATTAAGTCCTTTAATTGTTCATCTTCAAAAATTATTTCTGTTGAATTACTTTGCTGTAAGATTGATTGTAATTCACTTTCACTTAAGTTTCCGATAATATATTCTGTCATTTTCGTTAATATTTTCGAACTAATAATGACATAATAAGGGAAAAACAGAGAATTTTTAAAATTGCGCACTCTCGAGATAAATACTTCACTTTTAATTACTTTATTACTTCAATAATGATGCAATACATATAATACCAACTTCCAGCAACCTAAACTAACCTTCTCACTGTCAATGCTACACGCACGGCACCAAGGTTTCTGAACAAATGCTGCAAAGGCGAATTGAAATGTGAGTGTTTCTTCTTTTTTAAGATAAATGCGTCCTTTTGAAGTTATAGTGTCTCACATTAAAATAATGGGATATTTCCTATTAGTTAATAGGATTTTCTTATTACATTAATAAGACATCCCATTAAAAAGCGGAATTTAATGGGATGTCTTATTAAACTTAAGAGTTTACATAATTGAAATAATAAGATAACGCCCTGTTGACTTTAATCACGTGTGTCGATTTAATTTTATGTGACATGTCATTGAAAATTTAATGGGATATCGTATTAATTGTATACTTTTTCTTATTAGAAAGTAACAGTTTCAATATTATTGAAATAAAACGGTTAAAATGCTTAAATATATCAAATTCTGATTGAATTAAAATGATTTTTTGTCCTCTTAAATTTAAAAGCCACGAATTATTCATTTAATGGTATGGATTTTTCTGAGTGTACAAAGGAAAAAAAAATGATGCACTGCTCAAAGCGAGCTTTCACTCTCCTCTTTTAATACAAGGAAAATATATTAAGGGCAGGGTTGGAATGAGGAAAACTTTCAGAGTTTTAGAAATGTATTACTAATATTGAGAAATATTTTCTATGCTCATACAAAGGAAGATAAAAGTGACGCACTGCTCAAAACGAGTCTCCACTATTTTCTTTTAACCAAATTTTTCTTAATACTAAGCATAATTTTCATAATTTTGTCAAATGGAATTTTCTCTTGAACATTCTGGCGTTTCCTTTCATTCCTGCCACTTTAAGCAAGCATCTCTCAAAACAAACTTAATAACTTTCGAATGTTTTAAGAATATTTTTCTTGTTTTTATATAATCTAATTTCGAAATAAGATTTTTCTGCTTAATTTACTCAGCCAAGGAATAAGAAAACAATTTCCTTAAATTTAGAAAATCATTTCTTTCCGTGCACCGACAGAATTTGCGGAAAAGGGATTTTCATTAGGTATGGGATTCAAGACACAACGCGGTTGAATACAGTTTTTATTTGAACCTGCGTCGATAAAAAATTTTAAGACGTTTCCGCTCTTCGCTTTGTACTCAAAGTAGGGAATCGAAGAGCTTACATTCCTAAAAAATGAAGATTATGGTGATCTTCTGGATCGAATAAATCTGGCTCTTCTGGTGGTGCTAAGGTATTGCAGTTAGTTTCCACTCCCATGAGGGTCTCATCCTGCATGTTGTCGGCATCGTTTAGTGCTTTGTTGTAATCTTCAAAACTTTCACATAATTTCGAGCCTTAAGTATGGTACATGCGTTGTTGTTTGTTTGGCGCATTTATTTGATGTGAATAAGGCCTTCTGTGTGGTTGAGGACGTGGGGGAGGTCTATTTTGATAATTTACTGCGCGCGAATGGATGGAATGATCTATGTCCATGGGCTCTGGTCTAGGTTGCGACTTTGGTAGCTGTGGTCGATTTTGAGGGCGAAAAGATTGGTGATGCTGATAATTGTTTGGAGGAAAAGGCTGTTGTTGCCAGTACGTGGGTTCAGGTCTAGGTCTAGGCGCAGGGGCAGGAGGATTTTGTATTTGGCTTGGTGGAACAGAAGGAGGGATACTACTCACTATTCGCCGTGTGTTATTGTTATTATTATTGGCGTATTGTGTTCGATAATTAATAGTTTCTAACTTAAGGCAGAGATGCAATGCTTCAGGAAGGTCTGCCGGTTCTCGCATGCTCAGTAACTTCGGGAGGTCGCCTTTCAAACCGCGAATGAACGTGTCGAGAGCTTTGTCTCTGTAAAAATTCACAAGAATACTCATAGCTTCCGTGCTCATTTCCATACTCGATATTTTGTTAAGAATGAGCGATAAATGACGATAAACAGATTGGTAAATTCCTTGAATGGTATCATTGCATTGGATTAGGCATGTCATTTGATACTCTAACGTACCGAGATCTCGCTTGTCTGCATAATGCAGAGTAAGGCAACGGGAAATTCGCTCCCAATAGTATTTGGGCGTATTATAAGATTCTAGGACTGTGTCGGCCTGGCCGACAATTTTGTTTCTAATTACATTTAGAATACCATAGTATTTTGGTGTCCCCTTTAGATGTTCGTGTGTTCTAAGGATACGCTCTACACTTTTTTCCAGGAGCTAAACTCTCCTGGCTGTCCCGAAAATTCGCGGAGACTTTTCACTACATCGGGCACATGTCCATTTCCCATCTGATCATCATTTATTTTTTATCTCTGTTAAGATTGGGGTCGGCACTTGGATTTAAAATGGAATCGATTATTTTTCGACATTTTCGACCTATTATAGAAGATGCGATCGATTCCACTTGAGATCGCGACAGACTTATCGGATCCGGCGCATTCGACACATTAGGAATTATGGGCGGTCTAAGTAAATCATTTTCGTTTTTAGCCATATTGCGGAACTTTATACTGTCTGAGTATATGAAATTCTTAAACACTTTATTACACTAAGGCACTAGGACACTTATTAACTTATTTCTTCTTATTTAAATTCCGAATTTTCGTAGCAAGACACTTTCTTTTGTTACAGAATTTATATTCATATAATGGTCAGGTATAATTCACTTTAAATTTAAGAAATTTTCGAGTAAAATCTTCTTTAGATCAGGCCAGTTAGTATAGCTGCATATTTCGTGATTTCGATTCTATAATGCTTAGCAACATATCAAAATCTATTTGGTTGTTATTAGCATTGCACATCGGTTCGCAACATTTTTGTTTGTTCGTTAAAATCGGGTAAGTCACTTTCAGAAAGGGAAAGAGAACGACTAAAAAATTCAGAATTTAATTAATTAATAATAAACACTCATAAGTATAGCACAATTTCCACTCACAAAATTAATTTTTGTTTCACAAGTATTTCATTTACAAATGCAATAGATAGTAGTACAAATATTCAGAAAATCAAGAAATAGATTTAATCACAAACTGAACGAAAAAACTTCACTTACTGATGATTTGAATTTTCGGGAGAGAAAACTGATGGTTATCGGACCTTTAATAAAGCTCCAATTCGCAAAGCGAAAGACAGTCTTCAAACACACATGTGCGCTTTTAAATTAGAGGGGCATAAACTCTGGTTCGTGAATGAAAGAAAACTTCTTTACAATATAATAAGTTTATTTTACAAAGAAAGAGTGTCTACACGCTTTTGCGTGTACAAACAGGAACTGAACTCTAAATTGGTAAAGCCAGAAGGGACTAAACTAAACTAAAAGTGCTGCCATATGGAAGCTTTATTCTACATATAAAATTCAATTGCTTTATTTTATACATTTCAAATGTTTATGTAGGTACGCCATATCACACGTTTACAACTTTCACCACAGTCAATTTTTATATGTCGAAGCACAACGGTTTTAAGTCTTTATCGACAAATCACTGGACAATTTGTAATGGGACTTTGTTTGAGAGTGCTGTGGTGGCATCTGGGCTGTCCAGGAGCTGGCCGTGTAAGCCAGAGTCGAGGCTCAAGTGAGCCTCATGCTCAAGACTGAGCCAGCCGGGCTACCTCTTAGGAGGCACGTGGGTATTCCTCTTGACTTGTCACACAGCCCTGATCAGAGGCTGATGAAAGCCAGGAGGAACTGAGAGAAAAATTTTGCCAAGAGTACAGCTCACTTAGTTTATTCCATCATTTCTATCGCTTGGCACTTATCCTAACCTATTTATTTCTTAAATTAACAAAATAGAAAAACCTTAACTACTACTAACCCTATTAACCAGGCCTGGTTTTGTCCCACGTTGGGTCCCGGCTTTCTGCTTCCAATTTCTGCTACCAATTCCTGCTAATTTTAAATTTCTTCCTCTTTCTCCTGGGTTTTTTTCATTTTATTTTGTTTGCTTTTTTTGTAGATTATTTCTCCCTTTTTTTCTACAACTCACTGATTCTTCCGATTAACTTTGATTTATTTTCTTATTTTTTCGGGCCTCCTTCGAAAAACAACCAACTTAGTCTCGACTCAAAACGGAAGAGAGCACCTCCCATCCTCTTTTCTCCTACCTTTTCTTTTTCACCTTACACTTCGTCGACGGAAATTTTGTTGCATGCCATTGGTTTCAAGCTGAGGGTTTAGATGGCGTTCCTTACCCAGTTAAAATTCATCAGAGCAATTGAGTGCTATTAATTTCTGATATTTTTGTTACAAATTAGTCCTACTTATTGTATTTAAGATAATACAAGTCCTTACTTTACCTTTTCTCTAATCATTATTATTCAATCATTAAGTTTCAAATTACTCATATTTTACTACATACAAAATTTTGTTTGTACAACAATAATGTTATCTACACTACAAAATTATGAATTAATTTTAATTTTACCAGTATGTAATTTTCCGCTTATCACTCTTAATTCATTCTCAGGATCAATTTAGTATTTAAGTAATTCAAGAAAGTTTTATAAGGGAGTAAGGGAACTCTTCTTCCGACACCAACCGACGTAATATATATATATATATATATTTTATTATTCCCAACTAACAATTTAGGTCGAAAATATGTCAATTCTCCCAGATTTTGGTTCAAAATGTTTATTGGACCAAACCTATTTGGGTTAGTTAGTCGAATATTGCACGTCGAATATCCCAATGTGGGGAATAAATTGAAGCTATTTTAGCAGTATATTTTTGGTAATGTTAGACATTTTGACTTAGAGGGCAGGACATTAAAAGGTCATTTTGTTCTGAACGGACGTCGAATTAACAACGATTTGACGTCTATTTGGTTAATTATTGCCCTATTTTCAAACCAGTTGTAAAGAAAGAGACAAACAATGTTTTATATTGTATGATTTTTATGGTTAACATAATGGAGTGAATGAAATAACAGTAGATAAAAATGTTGAGATGCAAACAAAATGGAGATGAAAATGAATATTT
>QYTT01083538.1:0-15447 GCA_006980735.1 Dasypogon diadema
TTTGGTGCGTTGGCTGGGCTACTACTATTCTTGAAATTTAAGCCATGTAAGGGGTCTTCTAAGGTTGTTGCTAGCTGTTGATTACTAAGTGAAATTGTTGTATTCTTCTCACAAATTGATGATGAAACAGTTTGGACACTAATGCGCTTTTTTTGCTGTGAAATTCACTATTCACCATGATTTAATTTATTATTTTCTACAAATGCTTCTTCTAATTTTTGTAGATATAAATATAGTTCAGCTTCGAGGTATTCATATTGCTTGCGTGGTTAGTGCGTGCTTCAAAAATCGTCAAATGGTGTTTCTTCTATTACATAAAATGTTTTTACAGAGCCTTAAGAACATAATTTGTAACTAAAAAAAAGACAAGATGATAGTTCAGTTTCGAAAAAGTAAGGGAGAGCAATGCGAATTGTTTACTGAATCGGTAGTCAATGAATGAATGAATGAATATTGTTAATATTTTTTATACACAGGCGAGCGTACAGAAAATAAGAAAAGCAAAGAAAAATAAGCAAATGCATTTGTCAAAAACGATACACACCTGCAGCGATATGAGCGATCTAAGAAAAACAAGGATCTGGGAACTAATTACTCGGGGCACAACAATGCCTTTAATAGCACATACTTTTTGGTGTGTTGAGTCCGTATGCTAATATAAGCACCATTGGAGACGGCTTGCTTGTTCACATCTAAAATAAGAAGAAAAAAGATGCAAAAGTATTACATGGATAACTTGTGGAGGACTACCACTTGTAACTCAATTGAAGGGCTCCAAAATAGTGTCTGAACTGTTCATAGATTCCTCCCTTCTTCCATCGCTATTTCTGTGATAAAATCAACTGTCAATTGAACACTGGTGATATGGTGCCGAACTCATTAAATGTATTCGCTTCCTTTTAAAAGAGATGTAGGTGGTCAATGATTATACTTTAGCTTATTCTTCGAAAATAGGTTGGGAGTTGAGACCCGCGAATCCTTAGATCCCAGAACTTTTTTCTTTCAACAGACGCTCCAATCAGGTAATTAATAGTGGAGATTCTGGTGGGTCCATAGTTATGGGAAAGAGTTCAATGTTAATGTTCTTGTGTAGACGTACGTTGTATTTTTCTTCTGACCCGGCCAACTCGTTTAAATAAGTCGGTTTCGTTTTGGACAACTCACTTTTCATCCAAGTTAAAATTAGAAAAGTTTCATGGAAATGGCGAATAAGCAGTCGTCGCGGGTAATGTTTTGCATAGGGTATATTTTTCAATATTCATATGATGCTGAGTTATTGCTAGTGAAGAAAAATATCACGTGCCGAATATGTGTTTTAGGCACAATCACGACTTTCTTCATGTGTATGCACTTGAAGCATTGTATGTGTACTTATTTGTTTGCATATTTTAGAGCCGGTCGAAATTTAGTCCAAATAAATATCTAATAATAAAAGTAAAATTGCTTTTGAACTCTTGTTATGACCACTTCTGCCGTAAAGTAAAGTTCCACTTTGCTCTGAATGAGTATCGTTACTTTTGCCTGTTATGATCAGAAAACAATTTTTTTTAAATGCTAAAATAAAAATTTATTTTAAAGTAAAAGGTTTAAAACTTTAGAGAGTCGCTGGCATTAAGCAGATCAATCTTAGTATCTTTTGCTCTCTTGTGTTTATGTATCTAATATGACCAACTATTTAAAAGAGTTCTGAAGGAAAAATTATGTCAAGTTAGTTGAAAATCACTAGTAAAACGTCATCAGTGAACATATTTGCATGCAACCCTTACATTTTAAAAGTACTAAGAGAAACACGAGACATAAAAATAATATAATAGTTGTCATTACATTTAGCATGAAGCACATTTTGAACATAATATTCTGCAAATATACAATTGAGGCACTTTTATTATTTCTTAAGGTCGCATTTATCAAAAACATATAAACAGAAATTCCTTCCATTACCGTAGGTTTTGGTATCGTATAATCTTATGGAGCTTTTTTATCATTTGGCTGCTACGATTGATGGGTATTATTACACTTTGCCCACGATGTAATTGCCAATGCGCCTGCTCATGTCAGAATTATTGGCAAACATCCAGCATTTAGCAGTGATTCTGACATTGGAACCGTCTTTAACAGAACAGGCAAAGGTTGATGTATAGGATTCCAGTGTAAATAATTTGTAGGAAGATAAAAATTTTAGATGTGCAGAATTATAAATACAACAGGGCCTTGTACCTTGTTTTGAGAGTAAATAGAGTAAGTTCAACTTTGGTTTAATCACTTAAGGCATTGAAGATAGACAATTCATCTCATTTGTGGTATTTTTCCATTTGCACTTCTAAAAATGACATCACATATAATTATTTCTACATTTTCTATCATTCCATTTATGAAATAGTATTCCATAACTTCATAAAGTTCATTTTGCCCGTTGTTTACTTAGTTCATTTGATACGCTTTTATTACAAAATTAATTTTCTATCACTATTTTGTATTTTTAAATGTTTGGCTTTTGTTAGTTTTGCATAGAATGGACAAAAATTTTCATATTAAACTTTGAAGTTCCTACGATGGGGCTGGGGGAAAATTTTCAAGGAATTTATCAGATAATGAAACATGCTACGTTAGTACTTTTATGTCCAGCACACGCTTAGTACTTTTGCTACTTTATAAGTTTTTAATTTCCAATAAGGGAAGGTATTCGAATATTCTACCAGCTCGAATTTAAGTATAATTCGCCTTCCCTTGTTCATGTGGAGCATAATTCTCGGTCCAAAGGGTATAAAAGTCAACTTGTTTTCTTTGTTCAACAATGTATTGTTTTCCTAAGCTTTTAATTTTCACAGTGTGAAATCCATCAACCTAATTAGAAAACAATTCCTTATAATTAAGAAATTTTACATTAGTACAAATATTATTGAATTTTATTAATGAATTTGTTGTTGCCCAATAAAATAACTAAAGTGCGTTTTAGGTCATAAAATTAGAAGTTTAGAAGTCTAATTTAGAAGCTGTAAAACCTGTTATCAAAATGTCATTACCTCGTTACAGTACCCCACCACTAACTGTAATTTATGAATTGAACGCTTCATAAAATTGAGATATTTAACTTTGGGTATAAGAAAACACTTTTATCTTGTAAAGCAATTTTATTTTAACACTTTTCGTCGAAAGAACGAGTTAAACTCGTAGTGGATTCATGGAAGCAAAATGTGTGTATAAAGAAAACCAAGTTTGTGTCTAAATCAAGCTGAAAGAGACCGGCTGAAAGGGTTAAACAGAGAAAATATGGAAAAGAGAACATTTCTTTTCTGAAAGTGTCTGAAACTAGGAAGATGGGTAACAAATTCACTTTTTTTTCAAAACAGACCGAAAGCAGTGTTTGTTGTGATAAAAGCTCTATTTAAAATAGCCGAGAAAATGGCTTTGTTTAGAATATCGATACACATTTAAGGTTTGTTGTTGTAGGTAAAAAATTGATTCGTTGAAACTTGTGACGAACGGGTTCCGAATCCCTAAGTAACAGCTAACAAGTATCCTGAAGGATTTATTTATTAGACTGAGTTTAGTAGACCGTATCAATTCACTAACGTCAAGATTGCTCAACTTTTTATTTTGTTTTCTAAAAGTGTTCGCTAAGCTCACAGGACGACCCTATGATGCACGCAGCACAGCTTAGGTGGAGGAAAATTAGGGAAGAGGAGATTGGGAAATTTTAACCTGACAAATGTTGCAAGTGAGCCACAATTTTTGGCATGAAATTTTTACTGTGCAACATCCCATTGGCTTCACAAGTGCAATTCTTGTCAGTAGGATTGCCTCAACTACTGGTATTTAGATAAATCGCCGCGACCTGTAAAGAGTTCGAACCCACGCCCACAGAGGAGAAAGTCTACAGACGCGCGCTTCAGTCCGCTCGGCCGCTGACTTGGGTTTCCAAGATAACGGCACTTGAGAGCTTTCTGGTCCTTATTCTGAATGAAATCTGTATAGTTTATACTAATCATTGTTTGTGTACGAACCTAATACAGTATCAAAGAAAGCACTTTTAATCGATTGTTTACTGACAATTCTGCTCCTTTTTGTTTAGGATATACGAATTTTTAAAATGAAAATTTTGGTATCTTCTTATTCATTCTTGACACAAATACGAGAATTATTCGAAAAAGTTATAATTAAGGTTCACTTTTCCTGCATAATTTGTGATCTTCATAAGCCTTTAATTTGATACAAGGCATTTTGGAGATAACTCGTCTCTAAGTCGACCCAAATTTGCATCGCATTCTGTGAACATTGAAATCTAAAATCCCCGGAACAATATAAAAGGGAAAAGGGGTACGTATTTAGAAGGATGATTTTCTGGAAATTTCATTATCTTCAAGAAAACCAGTAAAATGAAAAGGTTTTCTGGAGGGAACCTTGCCTTCAATACTTGAAGAGGTATTATTATCCTTCAGAAATAAAATATTTCACCAAGAAAACGGGCTGTCATTTTATGGTACATTGAATTGTTATGCATTGGCTATCAAACCACATATGATCTATGGATTGGACGAGATGGCCACCAAGATCATCCGATCTGGCAATCGAAGTTTTTTCTGCGTGTGGGACATCATAAAAAAATACGTTTATTCTACAAAAATTAATATGAGGGACTAGTTAGAAATACGAATTCTGGAAGCAGCGGAAATGACTAGGAAGATTTTAGTCAACACCAACCTGCAAGAAGCATCGAACAACGCTATGTACTCTGTCTAGCTTAATATAGAGGGCACATAGATCAATTATGGTAGTTTTAACTATTTTGAAAGCAGTTAGGTTTAATAATTATTTTAATAAACTGTTAAAATATAATACAATATATATAATATAAGTTGTTCATAGAAATGGATGCAGAATAGGATCGACTTGAGGCGCATTATCTCGAAAATGAAAAGAGGTAATGGATACAACCCTTATATCAAATTAAATGGAAACTTATGAGAATTCTAAATTATGCAAGAAAAGTATATTAATTAAAAAAAATGCCAAAACTTTGATTTTAAAAATTCGTAGGAGTAGGAGAGTGAGTAAGAATTAATTTAAAATCCACTGGTGTTCTCTACAATACTACATTAGACTCGTACAAACTATGTTTAGTAAAGGGTGGGTGATTGATGTACAAAAATGGAGATTTCTTTAATGAAAATATGGCAAAATACATGACTTTATTAAGTTCAATCAAGTGATTGTAGACAGCAAATAGCCATAACCTACGTAGGGTTCCATAAATTTTACCAAGCGTTGGTTTCATATGATCACAAATCATAGAGCGATTTATTACTATGCCTAAGCTGCATGTGTAATCGACATATTTTAACGGGGAGTCATTCAATTTAACTGAAAGGAAGTCCGAAATGTCTAGGTGTTCACGAATAGTACCATACACTTCGATTTACCCGGGCTTAGAGACAAATGATTATTGAATGGCCACTGCGATACTCTCAGAAGATTCAGAATTCAATCTCTTGACATAGACCTTCTTGAAAGAAATCATGTGTATATTCAAGAAGTAGAGGTAGAGTGTAAATAGCTAGAGGTTGTTAGAATATCAAACATCTTGTAATTTGATGATTTCTATGATTTTTCTAGGATCAATAATTATTATCTACTTCGAAAAGTTGAAGCTCGAATAATTTTTCACTTTCTTTTCCTTTACCAAAACAATCCCCGTTTGCGATAGGTTACTAATTTTACTATACCTAAATCACGAACTTGCTTACTAAAGACCTTATTCTAATCAACATCGGTGGAAACACATAGGAGGCATGAAGATGATTCCTGAGATACAAAAAAAATAATTATACAGATGAAGTCAAAATTTCTCTCGAGGTGTTAAACCTTTAAATACGTTTTCCTCGAAACAATGATTTTGCAGATTCGTAATTTTAGCGCGGTGGTAACAATATGCTCCGGCAGGTTGAGTTATTTTAAAAGGAGATCGCACTTCTAAGGACAATGTCATGTTAGTTGCTATGTAAGTTGATTTAGTATGTTGGTGCTGCTTCTCATGATTACGTTGGATTGCCCCGACTTGGGTATCGCCGATTTCTATATCGTAATATTTTTCTACAGGAATAATTTGCTTTTGATACGGGCACTTATATGAGATTATTAACAAATTGGTAACTATTTAAACGTATGCAATATTCTTTTTGGACAATTTCAACTCGCACTGGATTAGATCTTCTTCAATTTCAAAACAGACGGGGAAGTGCATATCAGTTCTATTTTTTTTGTCTATTCTGAGGAATGCTTCTCTTCGAATTATCATGATCTCCTCATTTTACCCTTATTATTTTCTAAAATTAACTAAGGCTAGCACTTTGTCAAGAAAGATTACGTTTATTGTCATAACAGACGACTGCGTCATTTTTGGAAACCTATCCTTTCTATTTCTGCATACAGTAGGTGTTCTCAGATGAGCCCGGTTCTATTTAAAATGAAAACTAACTAAATATTTTTTTATATTTTTTTTAAATAAATTTTTTAACAGATATTGTTATAATAAAGGATTAGGGGATAATTTTAATTTTTCACTGAATTTTCAGTCGTACTTTAGACTTTTTAATTTTGGGTGTCTGAAATGATCGCAACGTATTTGCGGCAAACTAATGAGAATTACCACAAATGCATATTTTATTCAAATTGGGCTTTTATATAATACAATGGTTTGTTGCCGAACTCACAATTTCAGTTCTATTCTAATCTAAAAATTTCACACTGTGCATTGCTTCATAATGTTTTTTTTTCTTTGCATTATTCCGTGTGTCACAAATTTTACAACTCATCTTTACTTATTATTTTGTTTCACAGTTTATTTTATTTTGCTTTTTTTCTTTTTTCACCCATAGCGATGGCAAAGTAAGACTGTGGCGATTCACAAATGCTCTGAAGCGGCAATGTTCATTGGAGGATAGCTGACCTTTAAGTATGCAGAGAGAGGAATGCAAAACTAGCGCAATATCAACTAACTCTAAACGACTTTCTACTTCTACACTGGGATTAGCAAATTACAGCGATTCAGGAAACGAGAGGGTAACTCCAACCAGCAGAAGTTCTTCTGTTGGGGAACCTTCAAGCAGTCGCATCCGAACCAGATCTAGTGGAAGAGGTACACCAGTTACAACGAATTCTGTTACAGGCAATGGAGTTTATCAAATTCGGCACGCTCGCAGTCGACCCAGTCTTGTGATAAACCGGAGCCCTAGTCGGGCTCTTCTTTTAGATAGAGCTAGACTTAATGCTTTTTCTTCGGGGCTTGTCGCTTTTGGTAAAAAATTATGATTTCAGTTTTATTTTGTCATTTGGCTGTGCGTGTTGATGTTAATTTAAGCTATTCACCTCTTTTATTGAATGGCAGCGTTTATTATTTTCGTGTAATCACGTTTACCATTTGTAAAAGACAGTCCATCTGCTCACAATACATATCAGTCTTGAATGCAGTCAAAAAACTAGAAACAGGGATTTTACTTAAATGTTAGCAAAATTAGGAAGATCTTTGAATCTTACATAGTTTTATAGGAGTTTATACATTTTTTGATTAAAAAGATTAACACGATACCGCTTAAAGCTTAATGATTGTATCAAATGGAATTAGAAACAAAAATTGTTCGAGAAACCGTAGCATTTACAAATGTTTGACTAAAGAAATGTCCCGTTATATATTCTTTAAATATTATGTCATATGTTTACATACTAATATTGTTTTCAAAATGTGTATCAAGATGACGTTACGCTACGATTTAGAACTTTCTATTTCCACCACGCCAAGTCCCAAGGACTTAGAAATAATATTATTCGAGTGGGCAGGATCAGTACTTTGATATTCGTTCAAAAGCAATAAGTCGTCAAATGACGATATAAATATAATGCGTTAAATTGTTAAAGGGCCGCTAATCGACAAAGTCGTACGATTTCATCCGGATATCCACAACGGTTTTCGGATCACATTTAATCCTTTTGCGTAGAATGTCACATTACCGGCAACAGAAAACGTTTGGCCGACTGATTCGGAAAACATCTATTCTTTTGTTATTATTGGGTTGTCTTTGACTCGCCCTGAGAAATATGCATAATAAAACGTTTGAACATTGAAGAGCAATTCCAGGGTAAGTCATAATGTGAGCAAAAAAAAACAAGCAACTGTAGTCGATTGTCGCATATAAGTGACATCTGATTCTAAAAATTAATTAAAAAAAAATTCTTCAAACTCTGACTTATACATACTTAAACTTTTCTTGATGTGAAAGATAGATCAGCCACGTCGTGATTAAAATTTTACGCAACTAAACAAAATAACCGAACGTACGAAAAGTTCAGACTGTTGTTTAATTAACTCCAATTTCCTTCATGAGTTTCTCGTGTCTAGTGAAAAGATCTCTCTGCGTTTTTCAAACGTATAGTTTAAGCTCACCTGTGCAATAATTTAAGCACAATTTAATTCACCTAATTTTTTAAGTTTGCTTCTTTTGCTTATATGAACATTTTTATTCGTAGTTTTGACACACAAATTTCCAAAATCTGAAACATATTGAAAAAATTACAATTAATTTGCATGAAATCTGTAAATATGTAATGAATGATCTCATTATTATCACATGAACGTGGTCAAAGTAAAATGTTTGTAGGTTGAATGTGAACTCTGTAAGGGGACATTTTTCATCACCGTAGAAATCAAATTTGTTGCTGACAAACAAGTGAAAACGCAGCTTTTTTGTTCTTAATTTTCAGACTATGTATAGTTGGACGTTGGTCCAGCTCACGTATTTCAATATCCGACGCGTCAATTGGTTTAAAAAAAATTAGCAACGACATGTATACTTTTCCGACTATGCATCTCAATAGCTCTGTTCGATATAGGACTAAAACAAGTCCTGGTCTGGCCTTTCCTACTCCCAAGCCTTTATTATAGGTTCAGAACTTAAGCAAAACTTACTCAGTCGTGTTTATTATGAAACCTGGTTTTGGGGAATTGAGTTCAGCATTTATGCCCCTTTTTTGGTGGAGTAAGACTTTGACAGCCGGTGACATTTCCAAATTTTGTTGTTATGTGAAGTTTTTGTTAAAAAACTTGCGGTTTTTATCCGCTTTGAGAAGTGTTTTTAATTTATTTAAGCATTTTCGTGGCACTAAAGTTTAAAAAAGTGAATATGACTTTCACAAAAACAAAGTAATCGCGGAAAATGTGGGAATTTGAAAGTGGCAATTTTAGGCTTTGAATTTCAGGTGAGTGTTTAATGAAAAAAGTAGCTTGTGTTACAATTCGGCTGAAATGATAACAAAATAGTTTTACTTCCGCTAAATACCATCTGTACAGTGTAAGTAAATAAGTAAAAGGCAATTTTCTTAGTTCTACGTGATTTGTGGTAAAAGGCTATATACAATTTTTAAAGTCCCAGAGTGTTTTTTAAATATCAATTCTTGGACTTAATAATCAGGCCATATCGGTAGGGGAAATAAGTCTTGAGTGATCTGCCCAGAACATTTGTCAAAAAGAGTTGATATATCGAAGATTTAACTTCTAGTTTCCATGCTGAATAGTTTGGACTAACACAATATGCAATAGTCAAAGTTGGGTGTAGAGTAGGACAAAGTCGAAATTTTTTTTACCATATAAATATGCCATTTTCAAAACTACAAGTAAACACGAGAAAAGATCCACAAACATCAATTCCACCCGACCAATTTTGTAGAGTTCAATTGGATTTAACGAAACTCAATTTAACCTCTGTTTCAGTTTACTCAAACTGATAAGCCTGAAGCAGATTACAAGTACTGAGCAGCGGAGCCAAACACCGAATTGAGTAACCAAATAGAAACACTGTTCAATGGAACAGATTGGCAAATAGTGCAGTGAAACTTTTGCCAAAATAACCGTAAATTTGGCTGAAATCTTGCCAATAACCCTTTCCCAGTTGGCAGCACTGAGCAGAGAATAACTAATTTAGAAATAGAAATAACCGAGCCACCAAATTTTTTGCTGGTCGGCTGCGTTTCTCGTAATATGTTTCACTCTATGATAACCCTTGATCTCTAACATTTAGCTGCTCTGCTGCGCTGCTCAGTTATTTCAATCTGTCTCACGCAGATATAATTATCAAAAAGATGCATTACTGTAATATGACTATTAAAGTAACAAGGATGCACTATCCTATAACCACCACAATAAGGGCCCAGCTCGAAGTAATGTGGTTAACCGGTTCCGGGCTAGAGTTTTCGCAGACCAGGTGGAGGGATTTTAGTCAATTGCCCAGACTTCGCAGAGATGACAGTAGAACAGGTTGGGAGCCCATAAATAGAGGTCCCCTCCCTCTATAAAAAAAATATTTTCAACTAATGAATTAAAATAAATCTACTTTGGAGAAATCCGAATCTAAAGTGTAAACTATAAACCGATTCACATGTCGAGCAGATATTGCTTTTTTGACAAACATCATCTCTAAGCTAAGGCTCTGTTTTGAATGTCGTTTTCATTCGTCATCGATGCTGGATATAGGCTTTCTGCGTCGAAAATGTTAAAATTGCCTAAGCTAGTCAGGTAAAGTTTTCGTTTTATCAAAATTATATTAGCGAAAGATAGCTATAACTTAAAAGGAAAAGCCTTGAAATGTCCGCTTCCGATTTTCCTAAAATTTGATGATATAGGGGACTGAAAAATAAGCATTTCAGGTTTTTTTATATCCACGCTTAAAGTGGCAAAAATGGTCAAATCTGGATAAATACATTTTGCTATTTCTCGCACGCTATAGCTTGAATTTTCAATATTTCAACTGAATTTGATAAAAGACATGCCAAGCTAAAACGCTGAACAAAACTCATATACCCTTCCCTTCGAACAAATAGCGAAAAAAAACAAAACGATCACCAATATTGTTGATTTTTTGAGGCTTGCAGGTATCACGAAGCGTAAGTGTTGCAGGTCGTGATGAAATTTATCTAAAATGTAGAACTTCGGAAAATAATTAACACGTATTTTTTATACGTTTCCACGGCGTGTGCGGGAGTGTTCCAGCCACATGAAAGTTTAGGGGCGAAAATGGGGTTTTCGGAATATCTTGCGAACCATCCAATCAATTTTGGCGAAACAACCACCAAAATATTTACAGTGGAAGTGCGCCTCGGTTGGATTAGTACCCAGCAAATTAAACGTGGTCTCGAGTTGAGCCAATCTGTGTCAACACGGATATGAAATCAGTTTGTTCTATTTCTGTCAGGTTGACGTCTTTTGTTGTGCTAGCAAATGTACTTTGTTTGCAAAAATAAAGAGCTGGAGTATTGTAGTAGTGAGCACAGCAATTTTGCATTTTTTTAAAGAAATAGTTCCTACCTAAGTTCTGGGAGTATAAATTATGCAAGTGGTCAGTGACATCTGATTTGTAACTGTGAATGTGATCTGAAAACTAAATACAATTTTCGTAATTAAGGCACGGATTGTGGAAAATATTTTATATCTGATCAAAATGTTTTATAAAATTTGTGTGACCATTCGGATGTTTTTTATTAAACATTTATAAAATTAAGTAAAAGCAGTTATTTTGTTTCATCAGAAATTACGATTTTTTCATTTTCGAGTAAAAATTATTTCGACTTTTAAGTTTTTAAGCGTAGCATAAAAGCGATACAGTTAATATTCATACTTTTAATTGCAGTTATTTTAAATTAAAATCCAGAAGATTGTGGTTTTTAAAAATGTTCTCCCGTTTCTAACGATGATAGCATGTAAGGTTTTTGTATTTTTCCTTGTTTTGAGTAGCATTTTCAGTGGGTTTTTTTATGCTCTCGACCAATAACTAAGGAAGACCTCTAACGGCTCTAATAACCTTCCTATTTCTGATTTATAACAAAAATTTTGATAGAATTTTTTTAATAACAATCGCCAGTTTAGCCAAATGTTTGAATAATCTATTTTGTAAGTGATTTTTTTTTTGTAATTGTACATCTGCATACATGTATACGTCCTTTTTAAACAGTAAGAAAATAGTTAAATAGAACAGCCACTATGCAGCAATAAAGACAAAAAGATGTTAAAATTAGCCAACAAATTATTTATTCTCTAGTTATAGCTAACTAAAAGAATGCATTTTAAATTACTATACAAGTATTAAATTCTAGTGTTCCCTGGAATACGGGGCGAAACTAATAAAAATGTACTGAAGCTGAGTTCCCCATTAGAGCGCCTCATGCGCATGCAGGCTTTTTTTTTGCCTTGAATTTTTGTATTAAGTCTAATTAAGGAAAATTTCAATTGATATGTTGCCGAATTAATTTATTAATATATAATGGAAATAATTTAAAAATGTTTATTTATTTAAAAAAAAAGAAAAAAAACAAACGCGTCATTGTCGCTTAAATTTTCAAT
Organism: Dasypogon diadema; assembly: GCA_006980735.1. Lineage (NCBI taxonomy): Eukaryota > Metazoa > Arthropoda > Insecta > Diptera > Asilidae > Dasypogon > Dasypogon diadema. The sequence continues at coordinate 12,383 of QYTT01083538.1, forward strand.
TAATTTGTATACGATGTACTGAGATGAAGAGGTGAACTGAAGAATAAATCGATAATAATTTTATTTGGCAAATAGAATAGAGAAAATGCAAACTCGATTAAGAATGAAAACTAGGAGTGAACCCCGGTTGCATATGTGTAATTTTAGTTGTAGTGATGAATGTGTATTGACTTTGATAATGGAGGATTATATTTCGTTAAATTATAGATGAGTCTTTGGAGAATATATGAAAATATGTATATTTCAGCATTTAATCTGTGTTTAATTTATCCCTCGATTAATGTTTACATTTTTATTTTCGGGAATCTTTTGTAATGTGAACGAAAACCTATATCAGAATTTTTCAATCGAAATTGTTCACAAACGTTACGTCGTTGAAAGTGAATTTATTTACTAAACTAAAACAGGATTACACGTTAAACGGTGGAAAATCTCTCTACATTACACACTTCGATTGATAAGTAATAGTAATCTGTTGGTATCTCGTGCGACTCTTTTCTTTCCAGAAGTAAGTATTGATGTTCTAATTAATTTGACTACAAATCGTTTAATCAGTTTTTTAGGTGTGAACCTTCGAAATTCTATGAGAGGTAAACAAAGGCATAAGAGGATGTTCTTGAAACGGAAATTAAATAATTAAGGTGAGTAAAATAAATTAAGGTTTTTAGGCTTTTTAGTCATATTTATTTATTTTCAAATGTTGCTTTGCCTTTAAAAGTTTATTTACTTCGAAAAAATTTTCTTGGGTGCGGGTTTTTGGCACGATAACGTTAAACACACAAGGCGGTCTCTAAGTACACAATTGCTATTTATCGAACAATATTATAAAATTTATTAAATGTTGTGAAATTAACCAGAATTATAAAAATTTTTCTTTGTTTGCTATCACATTCGGTGTTGATTGTGGCGAAATGATGTGTGGCGGATGAATTATATTTAACACATTCGCGGACGGTTTATATTTTATAAATAGTTTTCCGCATTTAAGACTTAAGAAAGACTTTGATATGAAAAGTAAGAGATATAATTACAATATTCCATTAATATGTTTCTAATGAATATTATGTCGAGCAAAGTGTTACCCTATAGTGGTCCATTCTCTTGACGATATTTGGCAGAACGGTCTCTTCTTTTCATTTATTATTCATATAAGGGGGGTAAAAGTGGAATTAAAAAAAAGTGCTGGAAGCAAAGAAATTGTATACGCCAAGAACAACGGAAATCTGCAGTAGCTTCGCAAATCGTACACTCGGACGCGAAATTTAAAGATTGTCGTAAGAATATGAAGTCCATGGTATGATCGCGTTGCTCCAGGTCTTTCAGTAATGCTTGAGGTGTATGAAATGAAAGGTAGTCATTCAGAGATTTGTAATTTAAAAGAAATACGTATTATAACTGGACATTTTGGCGGGAAATTAATGAAACTTGAGAATTTTATCACATTTTTTAATTTTAATGTCCTAAAAAATTTGAATGACGGGGGGTAGTTGAATATTTAGGATAAAGAATAGACCCTCTGCTTTCATTTATATGTTTAATGACTTTCCAAGAGCGAGTATTACTGAAGTTATGTTGACTTTTATTGAAAAGTGAAAAAATCCGACAAGTGCTTTGCTTTTTTTTAAAGTTGGCTCCAAGGAAAGTACCTGCGAATTGTATTTTGTTTGAAAGCCTAAGACTTACGCAATTAAATACAACAAATACAAATCTTAAGAATATCTTTATTAAAACGTGAAATATTAAAATTCAAATTTCATAAAAATTGAAATTTTTCGAGCAGTGTTAGAACAATTTGAAAGCGTTTTTTTTTTGTACTGTGCCAAATTTTATCGAAATCGGCATCTGAGAGTTGGGAACCTTCCCTTGTTAGTTCACCACGAGATGTAATCGTTTGAGTACCAGACTGATCAATGGCAAAAAATGCCAACGAATGCAGCACTAACTTCGCGTATGAATTATTCTCTAAATTTTTTTTTCTTCTTATCGTCTGGCATTTTTCAATTGAATTTTTGTAAAGAGCCATGCCACTCAAACGGTTAAGGTCGGTTTATACATTTCCGTCATATTGCCGGTCCGTGCATCGATTAATTTGAGAGAGTGCAGAAATCCTCGGAATTAACCAGTCAACGGTTTCGAGGCGATTGCGTCAACTTGGAATGGTTAACAATAAAGCTGATGTATGGGTGTTTCATTACGTAACAGAAAAAAATCTCATCGAACGAATTCCTGCTTGTATTCTCTCCTAAAACTCAATGAAATTGATCCATTTTTAAAACGCTTGGTTACAGGCATCGAAAATTGGATCGTATGCAATAATATTACGTGCAAAAAATTGTGGCCCAAGAATGGTGACACACTTTCCATTGATGCAAAAGCCGATTTACACCCAAAAAAAGTAATGTTATGCACTTGGTGGAATTATGTGGGAATTATCTTTTAGGAAGTCCTACCCGAAAATCAAACTGGTGACTCCGAAAAATACTATTCTCAATTAAGTAAACAGAAAGCTGTAATTAACAGAAATCGACCAGAATTTGTAAATAAGAAAGGAATCGTGTTCCAGCATGATAACTCTAGACCACACGTGTCTTTGGTCACCGACTAAAATTGCAACTTGTATGGGATATATTAATCCAATCTCCATCCTCTCCAGACCTTACACCTTCTGAACTTCTATCTATTTAGTTCGTCGCAAAACAGTCTGAATGGTAAAAACTTGGAAGCGACATCTTGACGAGTTGTTTAGTCAGAAAAAAACTCGCGGCCGGAGTATCATGCACCTACCGGAGATATGGAAGAAAGTCAAAGAGCAAAACGGTGCATATTATCTTATATTGGTTAAAGCTAGGACGAACTTATGCATCAACCTAATACACCAGGCCGTTTTGAAAATGTAGTTTTCGGTACATTAAAGCAAAAATAGAATAGGCACATTACACAGATTCTACAGATTGTATTAAGACAGGATACTACCTTTGCACTTTCCAGAAATGGAAATTCTTTTTGGTCTTAAATTACTCTTTTAAGTGTTTAGAATAGAATTTCATTCATTAGAAAGGTGGCCG
>QYTT01083538.1:17668-29166 GCA_006980735.1 Dasypogon diadema
TAACTTTTTCATTTGCATGGCTTGCAATGCAGCTGACACTGATGAAGTGCCACTGGAATCATCCTTAGAAGGAAAGAGACGACCTGAGAAAAGTGATCCCATTTTGCTACCAAGTATAGCATTACGACGCGCGGTCCATTTCTTTATGTCGGTGGTTATAAGCCGTTTTGGAGCATGCGGTCTCGTTCCGTGTAAATATTTTTCATTTCTTGTATAACGTCTTTCACGTGTTTCTTTCGAATATTTACATACATGTTATTATTGATTCTGCCAAAAGGTAAATCTGCCTTCACTGCCGTAAACAGCTCTTTGCGCCGACTAGTGAGCAAGATTGTAACCTATGGATTATAATTATGACTGTCGCGCATAGGTGGCAGCAGTAGTTTTGGAGATAAATCCTATTTAATATTACTACCTTTTAACATATCATATTTACATAACAAGATAAGGAACTAATTATAAAATCAAATCTTTCACTATTTCAAATATCTTTAAGCCCCGGGTACTTTGAAATAAACTTTAAACCACTCGATTGTACAAAAGACAGTTCTTCAATATTTCATCGGCTTCACTTCCTACTAATATTTTCTAATTTCTCAATTAAACTATAACTAAACTCACATTAAAATTACTTTTCCCTTTCACTTGACACCTTGCAAATATTTTAAACCAATCGTAAAAAATTGTTCCCTTTAATCCTTCAATTACCACAAACAGTAATAGCCCCGAGGAACGATTTAATATCCATCTCTTCTCCCAACTGTGACGATATATAAATGGTGCTCATATACACATGAAGTAGGTGCTTCCCTACTTACCTTGCTCAAATAAAGTTTGCGACAAGCTGAGTGGAACGTTATACGTTGGGGTAAAAAGGGTTAAAAATCGTTTTTGGAAATTATGTGCTTCTGTGTGCATGACAAGAGAGGGCTTGACTGAAGGAGGGTGTGCCTATTGTGTGTTCATATTAAGTATGAGATAAAGTTGTTTACCGCCTTGTATGTTGTTGTTGTGGTGGTTCTTTTCTAATTCCTCGGGCCATACAAGAAAATTTCAAGAGATCATGTAAACGAGTGCAGTGTTAACGCCTTTGAAAGGAACAGACACAGGATTTTTCACATAAATTTGAAAGTACTTGCCTAGACTTTAAATGGTATTGTAAGAAAGTGTGATGGTAGGGTGCAATTTTTGCGTTTAAGAAAGAAATTTGTTTTTAGAATTTTTGCTCAAGTTTGACTTGCTATCTCGGTTTGGTATTTTTTTTTAAGTTCAGTTTTCGACAGGAAAGTTCTAGACTTCATGTTTATATCCTATTAAATGTAAGCTTCCAATTAATGCAATTATATATTACATTATGTTCCTATTTCTTTATATTTTGTCACTTATTCTGTTCTGTCAAATATACTATGATAACAGTTTGACAAAATAAAATTATTAAAATAATTTTCTCTTTCTTATCTTGAGGTTTGAAATTATTTCTCAAACTAGCCAAAGTAATTCCAGTCTAGCGCATTTAGATTTTGTCATTTTTGCCAAAAGCTTTCAATAAAACAGCTCAATAAGCATTTACAGGATAACAACCTGTTGGTTCAGCATTAGTTAGGTTTTCGAGCACAGCACAGGTGTACCAGGGCGTTATTTAATGAGGTAACAAATGATTTTTGCTCAGACATTTCCTCTGATTTAACAACTACCCTCACGTTATACTTGATTTTTGCAAAGCATTTGATAGGGTTGATCATTATACATTCATTTACGAACTTTTCCAGAAGTTTGATTTTATCAGAAGCTTACGATGGATGCAATGCTCAAGGAGCGGAACATCTTTTGCACGCTAGGACACCCCACGGTCAGTATTAAGGCAGTCAAGGGATGTTCTCAGAGTGGCGTGCTATATCGTCATTGCTATGGTCTCTAGTGGTGGATGATCTTCTGAGCTCGGCTATGAGGCTGTGGGATACGCAGACGAGCTGGCAATCATTGTCATGGGGAAATTTGACTCAACCGTCACCGAAGTTATGAAGTCAGTCCTCCCTGAGGTCCATAACTGGTGTAACCGTGAGGACCTTAATATCAACCCAAACAAAACCGTCCCCGTACCCTTTACACAAAGGTACCATCTGGATCTGGGTCCTATCTATATAAAAGGTACGGCCATTGAATACTCTGATGAAATCAAATATCTTGGCACCTGACTAGATAAAAGGCTGAACTGGAATGCTCAATGGAAATATGTTTTGGGAAAGGCTATATAAGCCAATGGGCCGTGATGGTCACATGTGCATTTTAAAGTATATTCCAGGCCTTGAAATCTGTTATGTAACGGATTACATGGTCAAAAAAGTGTGCTTCGGTAGGAAATTCAAAACCCTGGTTCCTGAATGATCGGAGTGGGAGGGCAATGGCCCCTCTCATGATCCTAAAAACTTAAAATGGTTCACTTACGGGTCGAAAATGGATCATAGGACCGGTGAGGGAATTATTGGTTCCAATACCAGAGTCTCGGTTGCGATGGACATATGGCCCACCGTCTTCCAGACTGAACATCATTATCTTCTCTGACAGCCAGGTGGCGCTTAGGGCACTCTCATCCTGGTGCTTCACTTGGAAGCTAGTCAGGGAGTGTTTTGAAACCCTGCAACGCCTGGCCTCGAATAATAGAGTCACACTCTGCTGGGTACCTGGCCATCCAAGGCTTAGACGGAAATGAAGCAGCTGACGAGCTGGGCAGGAAAGGATCATCTTCTTGACTCCATGATCCCGAGCCTTTCTGCAGCATTGGTTGGTCGACCACAAAAGCTGTCATTGGAAAATGGGCTACGGGTCTTCAGTAGTCCTATTGGGAAAACATCCTAGGACTGTGTCAAGCTAAAGGGCTTGTCAGACCCTATGCCTACAAAACTACCGTCTTATTCAAAGTGGATCTTAGGTTGCTTACGAGCTATCTATCTGGCCATCATATGCTAAAGTATCACCTTTATAAAATGGCCCTATCTTGATAGACAGAATGTCGTCTTTGTTTGGAAAACGGAGGGACCAGCATACACATTCTGGGTGAAAGTCCCGCCTTGGCGTGGCTAAGAAGAAAGATTTTCCTCCGAGATCAAATCCTCTCCAACAATAGACCTTCTTGCTTTCATACATAGTTTTTGTGTCAACTGATCTTAGGACCCCTTATATGCTGCTGGATCCATTTGCACATAGATATATAGAAAAAATTATGATATATAAGAAAAAAAGCAATGGCACAAAGTGACAGCCTTGCAGCAACCCAAGTAGTATCCAAGTATCAATTTGTAGAGATAGAAAATGGTGTGGTCTAAAACTTTATACATTTAAGAAAACATTAATCAAAAATCGTTATCATAAGTCTATTGGTCTTTAGAAAAATAGAATTTTTAGTTTGATTTATTGTATTGCATAATTTCTTCATCTGAGCAGGTTTGGTTCGTGATTCCGTTTCATCGGAATAGTAAAAATATAAGAGTCTCTTAACTTTTGTTTTACCTTCTAAAGTAAAAGCTGCGATATTTTAGGCTCCACTATTTAATCAAAAATGGTTTTTCTCTATTTCTTTCTCCTGGTGAGACTCCGATTTAGAATTAGAAAAAAGTAACCCTCGCGTAAATTTGAAAATATATGTAAATTTGGATTGATGCTACCCCATACTTCACTCTAAGTAAAAAAAACCTTTAAATTTATTCCGTCCCCTGATTAGGTCAAATGTTAATTTCTGGCATGTTCAGCAAACTGGTCAGTGCCTGTTAAATTCAATCGTTATTGCCATTTATCACAATTTGGGGTCATAAATCAGTCGTGCCCTGGGAACTATTATTAAATAAAACAAAGCGAGTTGGATTCTAATCAGGATACAAATTCAATTTAATGCCAATATTAGCATTATTTAATAAAATTTAAACAACATTGATAACAATATTTCACTGGTCACTTTAAATGCAGCATATCAGCGTTCACGAGTATCCATGTCAATATCCTTGACTGTGGGTGGTGGGTGTGTGTTTGGATGAAAATGTGATATCCAGCTCCGCTGGGTACTGTCAGATGTGGGCAATATATTCAGGGTAGAAAGTGGAGTTTTTCACATTATCGCTACCGTTGTTTGCATTATCTCTGCAAACCAATCGAAACTGTTGTTGTACTTCTTTATTTTGCATGGCACTCATTCCACCCACTGCCATATACGCGTTCATAACTGGCATAACTGGTTCGGGATAGGGTCACATCCATTTAATCATCGCAAGCAAAGGTTAAACCCGTCTCATTAAAATGTACCGGATCAGTTTGCCATTACTTAATTATCACGGATTTTGAGCTAAAAACCATTGTTTGCAGCTGCTTTCGTTCACTTAACGATTTGGCTGCAAGGGTTCACGGTGCAATTGAGTTCATTCCATGTGGAAAACTCTGATATGGGTTGTTGGCTACTGGTGCACTTAACGTGATACAGGGCTAATACACTAACTTAGTACTTTTGAAATTATTAATTCAGGGAATAATTACAATTTTATGAAATATTTTTCTACTGGAAGCAGGCACTCTTTGCATAACTCCAAAATTAAGTCACATGGGGATTTGTCCCCATACAAAAAGTTTATAAAACTGTGTTAAAGTAGCCGTTTTATAATTGAATGGAATTCAATTAGTAATCGCGAAAATATCCTCTTCATTTAATTAAAATAAATGAAATATTTAAATTTTATACGGCTTTTTTGATTTTATAGTTCGTCGTCTCATTAAAGCCTACACGGACTGCAGTAATATATTTGACCGTTAACTATTACATTATCAAAGCGCTGTTCCGGAGAGTGGTCAAAATTCGGCAATCATCATAAAAATTGAAAACCCTTCCCTAATTTATAATATATGTATTTGTGGAGTCAACAACTCCTGCAGCAGAAAAGGGGGGTTAATTTAATAAAGTAAATTATTTTGTAGGCATCGATTGGGATCCGGATAAAACCTTGATGAATTTTTGTGTTGGAAATTAAATTAAAGGGGGGTGATGATGGCCTGTAGGTTACATCCAGCGTTTCGTTACGGATCGATATACCTGTCCAAAGTATCCCATTTTAACAATAATTAAAAGTGGATTAAAGGTTTATTTTGGCACCACTTAAAAATGCGTGAAATGTTAATTTTTGTAGGTTATGTAAAGCAATTATAGTCGGTAGGTTTATGACCACACAGGGTGTCTCACAAATATGTTATATGCATACAGTATGTATCAACTACGACTGATTTAAAATAAAGAATTTATACAATTACTCCTTAAATGTTCCACTAGAGCTAGTGAAAACCTGACAAAGCAAAAACAATGTCCATGTAAATATTTGGCACGCGATAACAAAAAATTCAACTGGTTAGGTGAATAATTGAGAGCAAGCATTTGATTTTATGTAGCAACATTAACATTCTGTTCATTAGGTAGAATTACGGATGATAGAATTGTACAACTTACAAAGTTTATGGCAGAGTTAACAATACATTTGGGATTTCAAATTTCGAGCGCATCTGGAAGTATTTAGTAACAGTAGCGCCGACGTGATCAAGGAGAATCACACAACTCATCTCGGACTTGGAAGGGGAACTACATTCCCTCTGAACCCATTAGCCTCGATATTTCACGCAGAAGCCATGGCTGTTCTTGAAGCTATCAAAATGATTGCCACGATCCATTCAAAGGGCAAACTCCTTATCCTTTCCCATATAGAAAATCCTTCCTCTCCGCTCTTTCCCATTTGCCAAATAACAAAACTCACCCTCTGGTTCTATAAGCCAAACAGGTGCTGCTTGACATTAGATCGGATGGCTACCTCATCTACTTCATGTCGATACCTAGCCACGTGGCCATCGAAGGAAATGAATACGTTGACTACCTCGCTAGAGAACTTCCTTATTATTGTTATCTCAGACATTAAGCTCCCGCTTCACCCCCAAGAGCCACTGTTCTCACAGAACAATCAGAAACTAATCTCCTGGTAACACAAATGAGATTCTTTCGATAAGGATAGATCTTTCTATTCCCTGCATAAAAAAATCGATGTCAAACCCTGGTTCTACAAACTTCCTCTCTCTCGAAGCACCATCGTCACCACCACCCACCTCAGATTTGGCCATGCCGCGACGAACGAGCATTTACACAAAATCAACATCAAGCCTTTTTTGTGGATCACAGACTTTTCCAATGTGGGCTTTTAGGAATGGCTTCAGACGCGAACTACTCGCCCTCTCACCTAGATTCACCGGTATCGTTAGCTTGCTATAGTCGGGTGACATCACAGCCATTAAAATACTTAATCATTATATCAAGGAAAACCACATCATCCTTTGAGGTTGGAGACAGGATCCCCACCCATAGCCTGTAAGTAATTTACTATCAGGCTATACTTCTTTTTTGCTCTGTATTTAGCTTTCCAATTTCTTATATCTTCTCAAACCTTTGTGACTCCTTAGAATTACGATACTTTGCTCTCCTTAATTTGTACAGTTTTCTTTTTTTTGGCTTTTTCGAATCATTTTTATTATCAAAATACATCCCATCACTATTTTATTATATTTCATTATGTAATCTAGTTTATCATACCTAAACTTAACTCACATCTAGCTTTAAGCTTTCTGTTCTCTACTTTTCAAATCTGTGCTATTACTAAGGGCATCCCTTTTGGCATAAAAAATAATCATACATACGATATCTATTTATTCAAATATCCTCAGAGACTGCTACAAGAAGCTTCCCTCCCACCTTATGTACTAAGGCTGGCCATGTCCCGTCCATATATGTTTTTTTGTCTGGGGACTCGCTGTGTGATTCTTCCCTTTCAAAGAAGAAGAAGGGAAACTACAGCTGTTTTGTTTTCAAGTTTGTTTAAATTGCGGATAGGTGTATTTTATCAAATCATTAAATACTTTACGTTTTAATTATTGGAAATTTGTTATTGAATTAAAGTCGGAATTAATTAGAGTTTCAACCTTTTATTCGAATAAGTTTCTACATACTTTCACGAGAAAAATGAGGGTTAAGCAGTGGCTTTTCTATAGTTATGTTCGCATATCAACAGATAACAATTCAAAGGAAACTTGAAGTTGACGAAATTCAGATTGGACCTTGGCAGTAATGTTTGATACATTGCCACAAAATCTTAGCTTGGAATTTGGCAGGGCAAGACGCTATCCGTGATTAGCGTCAATATCCCCGCATATGAGTATGAAATAAAATTTCCATGGATTAAGTAATTTTCCAAGCCATAATCACTGATAAATTTTACGTAGATCAGTATTCAGATTAATATATATGTGTAATTTGAAATATATGATATGGTCCGGCAAATTGTTTAAAAATAAATTAAACATAGAGGACCAAGCACTGATCCCTGTGGGACTCCATCAGCAATAGTTTACTATCCAGAAACAGCTCTATTAGTGTTAACCTACTAAAAGCGATTAGTTAAAGCCCAAAGCGATGACTTAATATGTAGAGCAGAAGTTAATGGTCAACACTGTTGGTCAACGCTTTTAGTAAGTCTAGTAATGTAATAATTATAAAATTATTTTAATTTATTGAATTTAGATATGTAGTTAAGTTTCTTCGTAACTTATTAGAGGAGCGTTTAGTGTCCAGAACCGAATAGTAGAAGTGCAGTGGTGCATACTTGTTATACAGATAAGAAGCGAGGTCATTAAATATATTTTATATTTTTTCTTGCTCGTCTACAGAAGACTTTTAACAGATAATTAAATGCTTATATTATTGAATGCTCTCTTGTTATGTAAAAAGAAGACGCATTCATATAGTTCTGCTTAAGAAGGATTTTCGAAACTATTGTTTTCGTAAATTTTGTCTTGAGCATAGAAAAGTGTAAAGACGACTTGATCCAAGGGTATTACGAGCAGGGACTGTTCTTCGAGGAACCAGTGGAAGATTTTGTTGTTTTAGCAACGTCTATAGCGACATTTCTTGGGTGCTTCAGGAAATCGACTTTAGAAGAATTGTAAGACTTGGCACAACGTAGGCAATGTAATATGTCTGGTCTTATATACAAAATATATATACAAAACAGTTCCGTGACTGATTGACAGACAACGCACAGCCCAAGCCGCTCGACCTAAAGGGCTGAAATTTCGACATTGCATTTCTATAATGGAATGGATAATCACTAAGAAAGGATTTTTTGAAATTCCATCCCTAGGGAGTGAACTAAGACACTCCAATACGTGCTATCATGGAATATGACTTGCCACAGCCAAGCAGACCACAAGATTTAGCGAATATACAATACCTGAAGAAGACTAATTATGATGTTCAGGCTTTGGACAAGTTCGTGACTGAAAATGAGGGTACATTAACCGCAGAACAAAAGTTAACGTACGATAAAATTATAGTGTAGATACAAACGCGGGCGACTTTTCTTTTCAGACGCTCCAAATGCCACCGGAAAAGTCTACCTCATTAAGGGGTTACTGCCAGTCAGAAACTTTGAAAAAATCGATTTTGGGAAAATGTCACCATGCGATAGACTATTCAATCTCAAAGTTTTAAATCGATCTGATAGTAAGAACTTACTTTTTCCACCCGCCAACGCGAATACTGCATCCCCTCTTGCGACAAAAGTAGCCGGTGCATCAGCTACTCTTTGTAATAGCTGTCCCTATTTACTCACATAAGCAAGATAGGCAACAACAAGTTAGCACATTGGAGGCTGCAATAGACGTAGAAGGATTACTTTATGGGCCCGAAATAAATGATTCTTTGTAGGTCTATTTCTATGAATGTTTTTCACATTTTGTTTCATTTGAAAACTTTAAACTCGTTTTTATCGAAACGAAACGTTTTTAAGTCAGTGGACATAATTACAAACGAAGTTATTAATGGATTTGAATGAAACTTTGGAAAATTGTAGTCGATAAAATTATCTTGTTGTTGAACGAAGGAATTTAATTTCTGATAATTAATATTTTTTTATACACGTGAGAAACAAAAAATTGTATGCCAAAAACATAGATTTTTAATTAGACGGTCGCCATTTTATTTCCAGGCACTGTAATTTAATTTCCTTCGTTCAAGGACAAGTTCATTCGATATATTTTTAAAATAGTTTCGTTTGTATCAGATAATCTGTTTCCGAGTTATCCTGTCCACCGCACATCACTTCCGCTGAGGAGTGCCTCCGGAATCGGGCCATAACTCCGCCAGTTACCATTATTTTTTAATATACGTTTGCATTTTAATGCACCTTTGAATATAAATATTCTAACGTACTAAATATTGTTTTTATTTATTGCATACCTTCGGAGAAAAAAAATGTCAAAAATGACCTATTTTTCTGTCTCCTGACTGGCAGTAATCTCTTAACTTGATCTTGGCGAAAGTAAGGAGCACCGACAGCATTGCCCTTATCTGTCGCCTCTTCCGGAATCGTTAGAAAGTGGTCCAACTGCACTGCACATGCAGCTTTTAAGTTACCGCTCGACCTGACACGTGCAGAGACCCCCATATGCAGCATATCGAAATAAAGCAATCTTGGTGAAGTTTTTAAAAAGTATTCAAATAGTTAATTGCCCGGGATGAAATTACAATGGCACACAAGGGAGGCGTCAAGGCTATAAATAGGGCTCTACAAAACATTCAATAGAAATCCTGAAACTTTTTACTATTATTATTATTTCAGTCAAAAATTTTAATAAAAGAGCAATTTGACTGTGCTAGCAAAGGTCATTCACTTAATAAAGAAGTTACAATCAATTTGCTCGCTAACCTTTTGAGTGGATGGGTTAAAGGTTTTCCGAAAGAGTCCGTCCAATAAAAGATCATAAGAATTTTTTGTATGAATAATAAATGAATGGCAAAGAGTACAGCGGCAACACAATACGCTTATAATTTGCTTCCTAATGCTCTTCCGCTTTTCCTACATGAGAAATGGATTTGCCTGTTTTTTTTATAAAGTGCTTTAGTATACTTTGATGGCGATGTAGTAGCACAGCACACGTTTTAACATCAATGGAATAAAAATTCTTCGTAGCAAAGGGAACCAAGGAATATTATAAAGGCCATAACATCTCCTACTTCGTTTTCTCTAGGAAACGCACCATTCTATTTCAATTTGAAAGGAACTTCTCTTGAAAACATGATTCTTTACACATGTCTATCTCAGAAAGTAAGTGCCATAGTTAAGTGATTTCCCAGTGAGGGAATATTCTACTTCCGCATAGTACTGCAAGCAGTTGGCCAGAGTTAACGTACGTTCATCCGAAATTCACTTTTAAGGTTATTTCTGTGGTATTGAATATAATGTGAATTCAAAGAAAAATCCCTCTAAAAATGTAATTTTTATAGGATAACTATAGGGAAGAACTACAAATTTACAATTTTTGATAGAAGTAAAGGAATTTCATGTTTTGAAACTGAATTGCATATACCTATTTGAGATAAAAAAAGAGACAATATATTTCTTGGTGAATAATTAGGAAATTGGAGATATCTAGGAAGAATCAGCTAAGCTACATTTTTTTTGGTTACTTCACTTGAATTTAATAATATCCACTACCTTTCTTTTCTCAACTTTTGATAATAATTTTAGTGTAATTTTCTATTTAGGAAGTTCTTTACAGCTTATTTCTTAAATTACTGGTCTTTTCCATTATTAACATAAATAGTGCCATTAGAATTAGGGTAAAAACGATTGGTAAATAACGTACCTTCGGTTGCTCAAAGTTTTGTTGTTTCCATTTTTTAACACCGTTTCCATGTTGTTGTTTTTTTTCCTCCTAGATAGGCAGAAAATACATCATCCAATTGTAGGCCTTCCTTTCCCTGGTGTGTGAGACACTCCTCCACAAAATTCTGTTCTTTTCTAGGCCTGTGAGCCACTCTAGAACCGATTTCGTTTTATTTCAAAGTGAAGCGCCCTGTTACCACCCTAGTCAGATGCCGGTATTATTATCCGTTCTCTTCCTGGTTTTTTTTCACGTAAAAGATTTTCTACGAATGTTTTTGTCATGTTACAATCGTCCTTGCTGAAGAGCATGACTTGTACCACCTTATGAGATGTTATTTAGTCCACATCCTCCTCCAATCTTTATTTGTACAACGACCATCTTTCACACTAGATGAAAGTGCTTTCTACTTTGCTCATTTTATGTAGATATGTGTTGAAGTACCGTGCTCCGGTAGTTGGTTTCTCCGAATTTATGATGCAGTCATTTTTGCAGTGTTCCTATCATTTTGGACATCCATCGTATTGTATCGTTCTCTCAACAGTCTTACCACCTGTGAACTGTAAGTTATTTACCTTTTGTTTTTACGCATTTCCATTCTTATCCATCTGTAACTCATATACTCGCTTTCTTTCATGAGACAGCAGGTCAATTGGGACCCCAGGCTACTTCCAATACAGCTGACTTCGGCACGGTCAGGTAAGATCACGTAATTCTAAAGGCTCCTTTCCACTGCAGGACGGCATGTGTGACCGTTAACAAAATTC
>QYTT01083541.1:0-11116 GCA_006980735.1 Dasypogon diadema
AAGAAATTCTGAAATTAATTTCGGGTTGTATCAGAATGGAGGATTAATATTAATTATATCGAAAGTATTTTCTAATTTTACCATTTCTAGAGAAGACATTATGTGTTCATTTTTGTTCTTTACATAAAATAATTTACTCTGGAAAACCATCCTACCTTTTTTCCCAATTTAGTTTTCTAAGCTCTATGCGACATAATAATTTAGCAATTTCTGGTTTTCGTTATTCTCTCCTTCGTGCGAGCTATTCGTGCTTGGAATAGTTTACCTGTGGATGTCCAGGGGAGGGAGGGGGGGGGCTGGTTCGGTCAGTAAGTTTAGGAAGCTTCTCACTTTAAGTGTATGATACGATTTTTATTTTTCTCTTATTATTTTTTGTAATGGAGTTTTCCATGATCAGATATGATTTCCTTTTTTTTTAGTTTTTAATTTTAACCTAACAGTAAAGTAACCTATTCCTAAAAAATTTGAAAAAAAGTTCAAAAATCCCAAATGGTAAAAAGTGAATTTTCACAAAAAATTTTGAAATAAAATATTACGTGCCAAAGGTAAAATGTGCCCCAGGCAAGTGGAAGCTCCAACAAGAACCCAAAATTTTGAATTTAATATGCCAAAAGTGAAATTATCCTAAACAAACGAGAAATTTTGAATGAAGGAATAGAGTTCCGCGGGACTAGCCTGTAGGCTCACGTAGGCCTACAAGTTGCTCCCGACATCACTCCAGATTTGCCAGTCCAGCGGGGACCCACCTTTCCCGCGGTGCCTGCAGCGCTCCAAAGCCGAGAGAAGCCCAGAAGACACACTTCTCAGCGTGGAGCCAAGAACCATTTACCTATCTCCGCATTAAGCGTTCACACATTTCAAAAAAATGCGTTGAGATTAGGCTCTCCGACAAACATGTAGACAAGTAATTGTTAGTAAAGTTAACGAAACAGATAGGATAAATAAAAAAGGAAATTAGTTAATAATGTTAACAGGCACACAACTGATAACAGGAACCATACGAAGACGATACTTAAGTACATCCTTGGGCACATCCAGATCAAAGTGCTGCCCTATGCGTTTAACCGCCATACACATGCGTTGGCAAAACTAGATATTATCTTAGAGGTGAATTCTAATAGGCTCGTTGTAGTAGACCTGCCTGACACAAAGCCATGCTGACTAGACGAAAGAATATCTTTACATTGCAGAGAGAGCTGGGAGAGAATTATCGTCCCAAACAACTTGGATGTGCAAGATAATTTCGCTATCGGTATGAAATTAGAAATTTCGCTCCTATTGCCTTTCCTGTGAGTGGGTAGAATGAAAGAATTCTTCCATAGTTTAGGAAAACGTCCACTATTGAGAAATTCCTCAAAAAGAATACGTAGAGGAAAAACCAAGGCATTGGAGCAAGACTTAATCACCGCAGGAGGCACACCATCAGGACCCGAACTATGTTAAAGGCCAGACCACTAATGTGACCAATAATGAGCTCATCAGAAACAAAAGGAGACACTCCAGTCGAGTGCAAATGGCTGTCAATGTGCGCAAAATTATATTAATATCCGGTTCAAAGTCAGGACACAGAAACGCACCTTCGAAGAATGTGGCAAACATATTCCATATGTCATATGCGTCAGAGTTAGAGAAACGAGAAACGAGAAAGATGTGGGGTAATTGTCAGCCTTCCCCTTAATGTTGACGAATTCCGTATTCGCTACCAATGATTTCCTGTACTCCAGCGCAGATTTCGGGAACCTATATAAGGCTGAACAATCCTTACCAGTTAAAAATTCTTTATATTCTTATTAAATTCTTTTAATTCCCCAGATGCAACTTCCTAAATTCTCTCATCATCCCCAAAATTGTATATAGAACACTCAGAGTTTGGAACATTTTGCAAAATTAACCCGTATTTGATTCAATTTATATAATTAGGTGTACAATTGGACAGACAAAATAACTTTTTTTTAAATAGAATCGTAACATAGTTTTCAAAATATCATAGTATGCAGAGCCTCACACTTGCGCTGCAAAACAAAGTATTGCTCTTGCAACTGAATCGAAAACTTAAAATTTCGCCGAATATGAGATCTTTCTGTCCAATATTCAAACTATTTTGAGCTATTATAAATCTATCTACCACTTAAAAACTATAGCCTTAGATTACGACAAGTTTCTAAATTGCACAGTTTGTTATAAAGGATGTTACAATAAGATGGATCGATGTTAAACGTTAATTAAAAATCAGCCATGTAACGCCACGGCTCCGGCGGCTCAATCTCAATAATATCATCATTGCTCCTCAATCTCAATAATATCATCAATGCGCCGTCAAATCTCGTCTTTGAGTTGCTGGGTGGTGGTTGGCTTGTTGACATACATTTTACTCTTCAGATGGCTCCAAAGAAAGAACTTCACTGTTTCGGGAGATTATGCACGGGGAAACTTCTCATGCAGGAGAGTCATTGTGTCGTGGGCTGTGTGGCATATGGCGCCATCTTGTTAAAACCACATATCATTGATGTCATAACCTTCCAATGTTGGCCACAAAAAGTTGCTTAACATTGCGCGGTAGTGCTCGCTATTCCCAGCATCTTTTTGAAAACAAAAAATGGTCCAACGATTCCTCCAGCAAAGAATGCACACCATGGAGTACGTACTGGCTTCTTAACATCTGCCACAGTCTCGGTTTCTTGGAATTTCTTTACAATCTTGACAATAGCACTCTCGGTTGGTCGATTATGCGGCCGAAAAGATTACTAAGAGCACGAAATGCACTTTTGTTTAAACATCCATTTTCATCATAGGCTTCAATAACTTTAACACGTTGTTCAATGCTCAACTTCTCCAGCATTCAATTTGTAAATGACTGAAGATGTCAAAACAAAAACTAACCTCAAAAAACAATTGACGTTTAGGCTCTGTTCACATTTAACATTTGTCCAAACTATTTTAACACCCTATATATATAAACGTTTGATCATTTCCTGAAGTTGCTGCGGAGTTTGCGGTATTAGGAAAATGTCATCGGCATACACTCATTTGCGTTTATACCACATCGAGATTCAATACCGGTAAAAGAAATAACTTTATAATTGTTTACGTTGTGCAAATTTCCTTTCTTATGAAGTAGGAAAACTTTTACTTGCCAGAACGAGGGCGCCATGTCAACTTCATTATAAATTGCATTAAATAATTTAAGTAATTTTAACAGAAACTCATCAGGTGCATGAATATAAAACAATAAGGGGCTTCGTTTAGCTTCAATAATGAGACTGCGGCTTTCAATTCGTTCAATGAAAAACCACTATCGAATTCTTCGACTTCATAAAGTGGTTCTGAAAAAATGTGGATTGCGCCCATGGAAAGGGGACTTAAAATGCAATTGAAAGTCTCAAGAATCCTATAATAAAGTTTTTATTTTTATACTCCTTTATGCCAACTGCCACCAATCCTTTGTATTTCTTATCATCGAGAGCCCTTTTAAAATATCTATTAGTTTCGACATATAAAATTATAATTTCCCCATTGCTTGATTTACAGAAAAGATTCAATACCATAAAAGATTTTTGTGTGACAGGTAGGCAATCTGTACCCATTTTTGTCAGTTGTCAGCGCTGTTGCCGAAGACATAGCAGAAAGTTAGTATTTTTTAATTTTTATGATTAGAATGGCTGCAGATAGTTAAGGAACTTATCTCTCTTTTGCTCAAATCCAGCTTGAAAACCATTAGGAGCCCGCTTTCTTCCTCATATTTTTTTTATAGATGCCTGTGTACCATACCATTGAGTACACATTTCTGTTCATCTTTGACTCGGGCAGAAAATTTTTCTACAATAGCCTTCTTAGACGTATCTCCTACCCTACCATAGTGGAACGACTCACAGTTGTCAGGCGAAGGGAACAGGCAGGTACCAGTGGTTTGCTAAGCAAGGAAATGGGCCTACAAAAAATAGTATTTCAGGTCTAAAAGCTCTACAATAAGCTGTACTTCACCTTCATATAAAGCAGCAAAAGTACAGAAGGTTACTGAGAAAAAGAAACATCCTAAGACAACCGAGACTTATCTTTTTGTTCTAAACCCAGAGCACTCTCGAATCAAGGTTAACTCGTCTCCCGAGACCATCATATAGAAATGTCCTCAAGGGTATATCCAGGAGGAACTGTTGATTTCCGAAGACTAAAGGATATAGAGTAAGCAATAGTTGAGAAAATAATAGAGAAGAAAGGAAGTATTGTTAAGTTAAAATTACTAGGTTTCCGTCTGCGACTGGTATCGATGACCTGTATAGGACACCATGGAGTGTTTAAAGTCGGCAGTCTGTGTGAAATAGAAGGGAGCTGATCTGAGCATGGTAGGAAATAACAAAATTCCTCATTCAAAGGCCCACGTCAGATACTTCTCCAGTAGTCAAGGCATGTTAACCAAGACAATCCTTGATTACATTAGCGTCCATTGGCTTACGTGTCAGAGATGAGTTGATTTACAATACTAAAACCGTTGTCCCCGACCAAAGAAAACAAGCGTCAAGGAGGAATGTGGGAATAATAATCCAGGCCACAGACAGGCGAAGAGATTTATTACTTGTTTGCATTATAGGACTTGCTCGGTGAATGCAAAGCATTCAAATCACAAATGCATTCATAATTTATTAGAAATAGATTACAGTAAGACTTATAATGCACTACAGTAAGCATTACAAAGTGCATTACATTACACAGGCCATATCCGCAGCTGAAATTCATTTCTAGTAATGCGTTAAAAATGAATTCGTAAGACATTTTAGGAACATAAAACGCATTATAAATGCGTTTCTATAAGATACGTCATGTTATACAAAAATATTAAGAGTATGTTGCAGTATGAAGTTCTTTCCAAAGAGAAAGGGACCACGTGGAAGTATGGTGTTTTCTTATTCGAAAAAACGTTTGGGTTTAAAGCTGCACTTTGGACAGGCGTCAGTTTTTATTGTGTTTTGTTCCAACCCCTACCATTTTTACAATTTTTCAATCCAATCCACACTCTTAATTTTGAATTTTCTACGCCTATTGCTAAACAAGTTGAGGCGGACGTCTACAGATTTTCTTCTTTGTGGGTGCGAGTTCAATTCATTGAAAGAATACGATGATGTATCTGAATATCTGGTTTAGGCAATTCTACTGGCCAGAATTGTAGTTGTAAAGCCACTGCGTTGTTCCACGGTATAAATTTCGTCCCAAAAATTGTGGTTTCCTTGAAACATTTTTCAGGTTAAGATATATCCCAATCTCCTCTTCCTTAAAGTTTCCCGCCACCTAAACTGTGCTGTGTGCATTAAGAGTTGTCTCCTGAGCTTAGGCAATGACTTATAAAAATCAGTTATTCATCATAACAGGCCCAGTCTTGTGTATAATTCCCTCAATTAGACAGGATCTGAACAGGTGGTATTATCTACATTAGATAAATTCTAAAAGAAGGCTTTTAACCACATACTCTAAATGTTCGATGTAATCTTACATGATTGCCTTTCTTTTATCGTTTCTTTAGTGAAAGCTACTACTCTGAGTTCTTATAAATGTCCTACGTTACGTCTGCTACCTTTTGTAGTAATATCCAGAAGGACTATTTCTTGAGTATTTGGTTTTCTCTCGTGATTATGAGTCGAAATTGGTCAAAGAGAACATGACAAGGTATTTCCTGCACATCATTAAAAATAAATATTATGGCAAATGTACTTTTTCGTTCAGGTTTAAAAGTTGCAAATTAAAGTCACGTTCAGATATGTTTAGAAACTGTCGTTTATGTTTCAAAACTTGTAATGAGTTTTCATTTAAAGGGAACCCTTAAATTCACATGAAACTCTTTTGTACAGAATTTAGTTAATTAGCAATCTAATTTAATTAAGACAGGTATTTCAAAAGAATTTTTAAATTAATTCCAGCAGTGCTATTTTGCACTGTAGTTAAAATTTTAAAGAGTCACTGCTCAATCTCGGTTATAGTATACGTTTTAATGGGGCTAATTACTGTACTTTTACTTTTTAGATGAAGTCCTGAAAATATAGAATATCGAAACAGGAAAATTAAGGCCACTTTGACTGCGGCTGTTTATAAATTTTTGGAAAAATGAAAATTGCATCAATGTTGACACAACTCTGTAGGAAGTTATACACCGCTCTTATTTTCCATAGGGACTGTACTGAAATTTATTTGTACTATGCAAAAGTTGTTGACTCTTCATAATTAGGAAGCAAAGTATTTGCCAAGCACAGACAGAAATACTTCCAACTCCACAGCATTTCAGAGCAGCATCTGTTGAGAAATATTTGTCAAAATATTGACTTTCCTTCGCGAACACGACTACTTTGTTCTACATCCCAGAAGATCTCCTGCTTTTTACCACCAAAAATCTTCCAGGCATCATGCTAATAAACAAGGATGTAATTAGGACTTTTTTAGCCTTCTTAAATTGCTTCATTTTCTGTCTCTGAGGTAGGCGATTACAGAGCTATGATAGCGTCGTCACCGTTCCAGGCATTCGTAAAATTGTTGGGAAATTATTTCTATGTCCCACACAAAAATAAATTTCAATGTTTTCGGCATTTCTATTTATTTTGGTGTTTTGCGACTCCACGGGGGATAAAAGAGACATCAATTTCCAGTATCATTTTTCAAACATAATTTGAATTTATCTTCGTACAACTTTTTATTGCCTGGGGCTGTATAGTGTCGGGATAAGCAAAGCACAATTTCACCATCTTTTCCCGGTTTATGAAGTTTTAATTATTTAGACAAGTTAATCCGTTCTGCTTCGCACGGCTTTCGGGTTTGTTTCAGGACAACGGAGATGCCTGATGTTTAAACAAAACAGCTCCAAAGCATCCAAAGGGGAAATTAATTAAGGTGAAATTGATTCAGTTTTATGTAAACTGCAGTAAATGCATTATCTCCTCCAGCCTCGATGATAAGATTGTTAAGGAACATTGAAATGAGCACCCAGGGAACTTCGAGGCTTACTGAAAAGTTTCCGCGTGGATTGTTTCATTCTGTAAAAGGACAATGGATTGCATTTTCCTTGTAAATTCTTAAACAGTTTCTGGAACGCCTGAAGGAAACTACTGAACTAAAATATAAGTCTGGAGCATAAAAACCTTTGCTGAATCAGGACTTCGAATCCTTTTGTGCAGAAACTTCTCGCACTTGGATGAACAAAGGATTCCCTTCAATAATCTTGATAGCAGAAGTGGGTAACTCCCCGGAGAAAAAGTTTTGTTGCCTTTATTTAAATAATGAAAAATTAAAAGGGAATGAGCATTCTTCGTTTCCCCCTCAACGATGAACTAGATTCCACCTCAAGAATGAATCAGGTCTTACTTTACTTACATATCCTCACATTAAAAAGATTCCAAACAAATATCTTCCATTTGGTGTTTGTCTCTCCCTAACCTATGCCAGCCGATTACTGTTACTCACAAACAGTACAGTGAAACCTTCAAAAATATTTCAACACAGATGCCTTCAGGGTACA
This sequence comes from Dasypogon diadema, assembly GCA_006980735.1. Lineage (NCBI taxonomy): Eukaryota > Metazoa > Arthropoda > Insecta > Diptera > Asilidae > Dasypogon > Dasypogon diadema. Next base: position 7,493 of record QYTT01083541.1, read on the forward strand.
AAGAAGAGGACAAAATTCAATAAAGCCCTTCGATTTTATCACGTAGGGATGAAGATAAGGAGGATATAGTGTCACAGAAATAGGAATATTTCCTTGAGATGTGCCATTTCTAGCATGTAAAAATTTCGTTATGAAGCCTGGGATTTTGTCAAAGAACTACGATGTAGTAAATGTATAAATATATTTTGACCCCAGGGATTTAAAGTTATTGCCTCAAGGTCAGATTGCGATTTCGGGGACTTCCTTACTTAAATGCAGAAAGCTTTGGAAAAAAATGTCAACAAAAATATTTTTTATGGTTTATTTTATTCACTCGACAGTTTTTCATGTCCTACTGACTCCATTTTTACAAATTTGATAGTTTTGTGATTTGAAAGGAATTTAAATTATGATTTTATAAAGCCAAAAGTCGTCCAACACACCAATTTTTCAAAATCGTTTCATTGGAAGTTCCTCATAAATATTGCAGTGCACTAACCAAACATAAGGAAGAAGGTATACGTTTCTTTTTTATTCTGAAAATTTCTCTGAGGTATTTACCTATTTTAAGATTTTAAAATATCTACAATGAAGCTAATTATTATGTGACCTGTGCTAAAGACTTTTTGGGGCTATAGTGAGTCATTTAAGGAAGGATCCACTGGGGTCTAAAGGGACTACTCTACTGAAGTGATATTGCAATATTTGCAACAGAATTCATAGATAGTTGTCTAGTTGCAGGATTTTATAATAGGTTTTCTGACGTTTTTTAATCAATACCTAAGCAGACGTTTCAGTAATACCAGCAGCTTCCACCAGCAAGTTAATGCCGACCGACTAATACCTACCGTCGAAGGATCCTTGCATTGCACTTACAGTGATGTCAAAGCTCAGGGGATACCTTATGATGTTAAACACAGCCTTGGCAGGAAGGAAAATGGGGATGTGGAATAAAAGGAAATTAGGAGGCCGAGTGTTAATATCGGTGCACATTCTGCTTAAATAACTGCGGCCTATATTCGGCAGGGAAGATGGTAGTCTATTCCATATTCGTATGGTTTGGCTCAAGAAAGATTCTCGAAACTTCACTGTTTTGCTGGTGCTTGTCTCAATGACGAAAGGGTGAAGTTAGCTAGTTTGTGCAGGTATTACGCGTTGGGATAAAATTACAAGGAAACAGGCCAGAGATTTCATTAGAACATTGTCCGTTATAGTAGCGATAAAAGAGCATTGGGCATGACGTCGATGCTCCAGGGAATCGATTGTTCAAAGTTTTTTTTTGACTTTATCTAACGTGGACAATGCAATATGTCCTGCCACCAAATATATGAATTATATTATGAATTAGTCTGATATGAACCCTGTAAATGAGTGTTAGGTCATATGGGGTAAATTATTTCTTGCATGGGTACAAAAAGCTCAGGTACTTTAAAGCATTCTTTGCGATGGCGAAGATGTGATCTGTCCAACTAAGATTGTTGGATACCTGGACGCCTAAGATGTTCAAGTTAGGAGAGTTTGTGATACTCACCCCATTGACGAAGAGAGGAGGAAGAGATCTTTCAAGGGAAATCAGACAGCTTTGAGTTTGGGATGCATTAAATTCGACGCAATTCGCCCTGCCCCAGGCGAGGATTTTAATAATGTCTTCGTTAAGGATCTAAACATGCGTGTTCTGTTAATCAGTTGCGTGCCGCGGGAGTCAGCCACTGATTCAAATGAGTACGCGGAATCAAGGGTACTGTCATTTGCAAAACTGTGAATTGGATTGGAGGTAAGAGATAGAAGATTATTAATGAAGAGCAGAAAGAGAGTGGGGTGACAATTCAGAGCCCTGAGGTACACCGGCACTGATGTTGTAAGCGTTAGAGATGACACCGTGCAGAGGAACGCAGATGGAATGGTCAGAAAGGAAACAACCAATTCAAGTAAGAGACCAAATTATGGGAGTTTGGCTAGAAAGAGAGAATATCAGACTCTGTCAAAGGCCTTAGAAATGTTCAACGCAACAACCCCCGACTCACCGAAGCTATGGTAGCAATGGTGTCAACGCTTGGTGAGGAATGTTACTTAGAGACACTCAGATCAAAATGCTCCTTAACACAATTAACGGTTATACACATGCGGTTAATAGACTCATGTCTCCCATAGTTATCCCTTGAAGAGTTCACATGTAAAAGAGGGACGGCTCTAAGACCGTAACCATTAACCCTAGTCAATTGACGGATTTTAATAGTTGGTGGACAAAAACAATATCAGAAATTTTACGTCGTTTTTCTAAGGAACTCAAGTAGACCAATAGTAGGCGCTCCTGATAAGGATGAAGAATGAAAGGGTCATTGTAAGGAAGATCCCTGAGAGCAAAAGACTGATCGATCCCTTTATGTCTCTAAGATCAATGCGCAATGTCACTACTGGGCCATTTTCAGCATTTTTAGTGTATTACTGAGAGTCCCGTAAATGACCAAGTTCAGAAGTTCGAAAATTTAATGGTATCGCAGTTGATGCAGGTTTCTGTACCTTGATCAAACATATTGAAATACATCATGGTATTAACAAAGGGCCACCTGTTGTCTCAAAAGTCCGTCTACTAGCTCCAGATAAACTTCTCGTGGCTAAGAAGGAACCTGGTTTACTACTTAAACAAGATTTATGTCGCTATTCGAATAGAGGCCGGTCTTATTGCTATATAGGGATAAAAGGAAGAATGGTGAATGGAGACTACACGAAGACCACAAACGATTAAAGTTTCAGACTGTTCACAATTGTTATTTTTTAAAAAGCAACAAATCGCTAGATATTTCTATTTTATCAGAATCATCATTGGATTGTACAGGCTTTGGAAGATATCTTTAAAAATTTGTGCCAATCGATATCTATAGGTCCTTTCGTTAGGTTTATACTTAGCGCTTATCAGTGGAATCTACGCCAGCACCGAAAATCGGCTGAATTTCTGGTGTAAGCGTTTGCAAAATTTCCAAACGAATACAATTGGTGGCGGCTGTGTGGAAACTTGTGGCGACTTGCCACTTTCCGTACAATGACTTGGTTATAGTAAATGCAGTTGTAAGGTTTAATATGCTTGGCTAACCTTACAATTGCTTGATTGTAGTAAACACAGTTGTAAGGTTTAATACGCTTAGCCAACCTTACAATTTCTTGGTTGCAAGTAATGCATTTGTAGGATTTGGTATTTTGTTCATTGTGCACCTAGCAACCAGTCACTTTGCGCAGGTCTTTTCTAACGCTTTTCCGCGTAGGCGTTTTTAATTTTTTGTTCAAGGAAATAAATGAAAATATTTCTTAAGTCAGTCTAAATAAGTTTTCTCTTCCCTTCGTATCACCCTGTCGGTCTATATTAAGTTGTGAAATAAAGTCTGATAATTAGTTTTAATAAAATTAGAGTTTATAAAGAATGAATAAATTGTTAAAAAGAATTTAAGAAGAGTTTTAAGAAGAAAAGAAGAATTTTTAATAAAGAACAGGTCGGCTCCAGAGGATTCTTTACAAGCATAAACATTTGTAGTGCTTCGTTACCTCACAGTGGGCGAAGAACTTTTACACCTTTTACCTGGGAAACGGATAAGAATATTTTAAGTAGTGTGGAAACGAAGTGATTTTAGTGAAGAATATCCTACCCACAAC
>QYTT01083541.1:12926-27308 GCA_006980735.1 Dasypogon diadema
AAAAGAAGAATTTTTAATAAAGAACAGGTCGGCTCCAGAGGATTCTTTACAAGCATAAACATTTGTAGTGCTTCGTTACCTCACAGTGGGCGAAGAACTTTTACACCTTTTACCTGGGAAACGGATAAGAATATTTTAAGTAGTGTGGAAACGAAGTGATTTTAGTGAAGAATATCCTACCCACAACTACAAACTTAGGAAATTTAGCTGAATATAAACACCAAATAACGAATATGTCGAAAAACTTTGTATCTGAGAATTATCAGCTGCTAGCTACACAGCTTACATCTATTTTTTTCTTAGGTGTAAGAAATCTACACCTGGTGTGGCTAAACACCAGATATTGACAAGCAAACGAAAAGGTTGCTGTAGATAATTTTGTTGTACACCATGTAAATGAAAAGGTTAGTGTAGTTTTGTGCCGTTTTGTGCTACAACAGCCTCGCAAACAAAGGACCTAGTATTTTTTTTAATGGGGGAAATTAAATATCGACATGATTACATTTTTGCATTGAAAAGGTAATGCGATTAATGAAGCGATTATAGCGATAATGATTTGTCACCATAAAAAGATGGGCAGCTGAATTTAAACGTGGCCGTACCAGCTTGGTATGGAATATTGGTATATTTGGGGATGTCGGACAATTGCGACCAGCACCAAACACATCCCAAATGTTTTCAAAATGTACCTACTGTATGACCGTTGCATCAAGATTGGAAAAGTGGCACAGACCATGGGTATATTCAAGGTACTCAAAGTGCCGGGTTTACCCATTTTGGAGCAAAAATGCATTCGAATGAACTATTCCAAAGCGTTGGTGAAATGAATTAAGTTCGGATGTTTTGTGTCGATATATCTTGGAACCACCGCCACACTCCTAAGAATATGGAACAGTGGATTGCGAAGGGTGAACCTGCTTTGAAGAAGGAGAAGGTGTCTTCATCGGCCGGGAAGGTGATGGCGACTTGTTTTCGAGAATAGTCATGGCATTTTTTTTATTGACTATATTGAATAAAGCAAAGCAAAAAAGAAAGAATACTACTACTTGACAAATTGTTGGCGGAAATTGCAAAACGTGGCGGCATTTGAAGAAAAAAGGTTATGTTCCATCAAGATGACGCATCAAACTTCGGCAGTCGCAATGGTCAATTTTCACGAAATATAGTTCAAATTGATTGACCGCCACTTGTATTCGTGAAATTAGGCTCTCATCGATTTTTTCTGCTTCTTCTTAAACTCTAAGTTTGGCTCGGCGGGTAGAGATTAGTATCGAGCTATAACATTCGTAGACACCTATTTTTAATAGCAAGGCGCCAACCTCAATTTATACGGGTTAAACGATTTGGGGCATCGCTGAAAAAGATTAGTCGCCTTACAGGGAAGCTACAGATATCGAAAAACAAAACTAAATTTGACCAAAAAAATTTTTTGCTTGTTTTTTAGGCTCAGAACTTTTTCAAATTAGCCACGTAAAATAAATTCAATCAGATTCTTAGATATTCAGAAAATGTGATCGATATCACATAAATGTTAATAAAGTTGAGCAATTACCTCAAACGTTGGATTTACAGATTAGTAACGAAAAAAAAAACAAAGTGTGTGATAATTTTCACAGCGTAGTATCAATATCCGGTATCACTCCTAACTAAAACGTAGGTATTGATCTCTTAAATTACGAAATCACTTTAATTTGCTGCATACCTGCTCCAATTCAAACAACTTCATTTAATAATTTAAAATATGGGAAAGTGGCAAGCAGAAACGAAACTAGGTCAGCTAAATAATTAAGTCAAGTATGCTTCTGATACTAATCTGTATATGTCTCCTAAAAGTCCCACATTAATGCCACACACATAACTAGTAACCATATATATATATATATAATTCTATAGACACAAACGAGAGCTCCCTCTACATACGTATACGTAGCCGAAACTTTCCTAGTGTAATACGAAAATTTCCAACCCAGTAAAAGAGATAAACCTGCAGGCAAGCAAGAGTAAATTAATGGAATCCTAAAATCTCAAGTTTCGCCCCTTGACTTGCATAGCTAATATCGTGGGAAATGAAAAAATTTCTGGGATCTGCAAGTACATGCCCCATAGTCGGTAGTTCTTCATGGATTGAAAGGAAGAGGTATGTGCGAATCTTACATAGAATAGAATAGTATTTCAAGTTTTTCTAATGATTACCAGAAGAAGCAACAATCACTAAATCGGGGGATATGGGAACAGTGCAGTGATGCTGGAATGAAACTAAAAACTCTAAACTTACCTCAATACGGTTATCATCCAACTCCAACTCTTGCAAACTCCAAAGTTCCGCGAACACCGTATCACCAATGAAATTCAGGTTGTTGTGGGAAAGTTTTAAAGTTTTTAGATTTCCCAGACCCTTGAACGTGTCCCGAGTCAGCACAGAGATAAGATTCTGGTCCAACTTCAATTCCTCGAGTCGACCCAATTCACTGAAGACATCTTCGTGCAAGTTGGAGATATTGTTCCAACTGAAGTACAGTTTTTCTAGAGATGGCAAATTTCTGAAGGCGAACCTGTCGATTTCTGTGATTTGATTCCTCATCAGATTTAGTTCTTTGAGGACAACATGGTTAGCGAAGGCATCTTTGTCGATGACCTCGATTTGATTGTGCATTAACGTGATCAGCTCCAGATTCGGTAGATTGCCAAAGGCATGGCCTTTAACGACAAGAATCTGGGAGTACTCTATGCTTATTGTTGTGAGGTTGGTCAGAATCTCTAGGTACTTTGTTGGAATGTAGTCCATGTAGCCAGTCTGTTGAACCGTGAATTTCAGATGCCGTAGGCTCCTCTGCTGATGGAACGCTTGCCACGTTGAATCATTCTGATGAAAATCTTTTTGGAAAATCCAACAATCGGCCTTCGTAACGGGAATATTTGTGAAATCGTCCGGTGAACAATAGCACAAAAGCTTCATATCTCTCTCCCTGGAACATAAATTGATTGTTGCCGTAGTACTGGGCATTGCTGCTGAATATATTCTGCCGGTTTTGTCTCCTCGCTTCCGATCTCTATCGCGGTATCGGGACTCTGTTGAGCACACTATGCAGCATATTAGGAACAGTATTGTGATGGTATGCTTTTGCCACGTCATCCTTTCTGGTCGCCTGAAAAGAAAGATATCAATGGAGGGCATTAGACTTCTGGGCAAACGAAAATGTCAACAATAAACTTTTCCATTCTGTTTTATCGAACGATTGTACCCAAACGAAAATCGGGATTAAGCTACTTATCGCCCACCCTTTTGTACACAGTTCGAATCTTATTTCATAGCAGTGCTTTTAAGCACCGGCAGCGTATGTAGCTGCGAGGGCAAGCATTTCAATGGCGCAAATTCTTGTCAAAGCGTATGATTCTCTGCTATCAAGTACTGCTCCGTATGAGCTCTGTGATGATAATTCGGTTGTAAACGAGTATTTGAGGAGTGCTATACAGAATAAATAAAGTCATTTTATGGTACTTTGCTGGGGAGAGTTTCCCTTTCAGTATTCTTTGGATTTATTGGAAGTCCACTTCTCTATGGCAGCTTTGTCGATGTCATAAAGTGCAGTTAATCAGGATAACGAACATGGAGCCGAAAGCTTATACATCATCTCCAATATACTGTACTGTTGTTCTTAATGGAGCTTCTCAGTAAGATGCAGTAACTTAAATTATAAGTAGATAAGTTTTAAAGATAGAAAAGACATTTGGAATGGAAATCGATCAATCAACGAACTCATATCAGAAATTAATCTCATTAATTTTTGTCTTTGGAGACGTAACTTTGATAAAATGGCTAAAACTCTTCGAACGTTACGTTAAGGTAGCGATAATGGTTTCTCTTGATCATCAACCAATGATCATCAGGAAAGCTATGACAGAACCGATGTCACATTTGTAGACAAAATAAACCCCTTTAAGTCTGCCCAATTAATTCCATTCCTTTTATTGTCCTTATTGAAAAATTTATAATTATTGAAGTGGATCAGTTAATAATATCATCGCGGTGCCCTTGGAGAATAATACTGGACTAGATTTGCTTTACCGGCGTTCATAATCTTATGTCAACCTTTTACTCAATTAAGTCGAACACATCGGATTTCAACTTTAATCAGTCTGTGACTTAATATTGACAATGTCTGTCTTATATCACCTCAGCTTCTGGCACAATAGAAGCCGTTACTGTTCCCGTTCTCAAACATTGGCAACCATTTAATCCTAGTGATTACCATCCGATTAGTCTGATTAATTTTTTATTTTTGGCAATTAAATTGAATTGTTTCTAGCTTGATAGTATGGTTTTAGATGCAGATATAGATGGTAAGGTTCAGCTTTGAAAGTTATCTCCAATATGAAATGTTCAATAGTGGATTTTGTAACATATCTCAACTCGATGTATTTATTGACGATTCAGGACGTCAATGAGACGGGTAAAAACAGGAAGCTTGAAAGTTCCGCAACGACAACGGACGAACTGAAACAATTTGACCTAGACGATGAACCTGACATTTAAGATAAGTTGGTGTTGAGGCGTCGAGATATGTCAAGATATGAACTGAATCCATGAACGAAGGACCGAATAGATTCGACTGTAAAAAGAAGAAAACAGCCTTCAGAAAGAGGCTGCTAGACACCTTTCAAAGGCTCCCGAAAAATACCGCAGTTATTGGAATTGCGAACGCTGATATAGTGCATGACATAATCGTGCATGAACCAAAAATCCAAGGAGTGGTTGCGTAAAACCTTGGGATAGATGACCAACATATGGAAGAGAATTAACCTGAGGGTGAATCGCCTGCACGTTTTTAAAGCATGCAGAAAATGGCTGCCCCAACCACCGAGAAAATTCTTGTTACGATCTGCAGACAGAATGCCTCCATGAAAGACATCTCCAGTTGGAGGGATTTCCTCACGAGCAGGTATGAAAGCAATACGTATCGCGTAGTGCTCGAGAAGGCAACTAGAGGCGACCAAGCTGCCATAGGGAAAACTCTACCATTGTGAGTTAGAATTTGCATACGTCCAATTTCCGAGAAAACATGTAGATGAGCCGGCTTCATAGTATTAGCATCAGTTGGAAGAGAGATGGTCCCACAGCAGCGTCTAAAATTTTGCTAACTCAATCTACATCGTTGTAAAGAGGTATCGGCTGTAAAGCCCTGCCCTGCAGGAACCCTGGCTCCACGTAGGGAGACTGTCGGAAAGCGTGGGGACGCCTAACTACCTAAAAGCCCGACATCACCGTGGGTGATGGTGTAGGAAGGGGCGGTTTCATGTTTTTTCTACGTACTTACCCTTTAAATCTATAGAATCGGCTCTACCGGCGGAGGTAGAGTCTCTCTCTGGGTGCACTGCTTTTACTCGAATTTGTGATCGATAGAAATTTACGTATTGCAAACACTTGAACGGAAGCAAATTTCTTTAACGCCACACGAAAGGAAGTGATCGATGTGAAGCGGTATACAATAGCCAAATGGTAGAAAGATTCGGGCGACGTATTCTGATCACTCAACTTGTGGTGGAATATGGATCCAAAAAGAGAGAAGAGAAGGGACATGTTAGTATTTTGGCAGCGTGGATACCGCAAAGAACACCGAGGTTCTGTAGAGGAATCTGGAGAAAAGTGCGCGGAATTACGGCTGGGAAAAATAATCTCAGCTAAGAATGATGCATTTTGGGAGGTATATCGTTTTACTTGAGTGAATGATCAGGAGCCTACTCCCTAGTGGAATAGAGTACAAGAGAGTTTGAAAAAAGGTGACGCCATGAGGAATAACGAACCACTATAATTCGAAGAAAAGAGCTGTAAAGAAGGTTTCGATGGCGAAAAAGAGGTTCTTAAACCTGCTCGAACATGCAGACTGTCTTAAAAGTCAATATACTTTAGAAGATAGTCACCAAAGCCCTGTCTCCAAATTTGGACTTGGTCAAGATAGGGCGGAGAGAGACATTGGAAGAAACCAACAGGATTCTAATGGAAGCACACGTTCTAGGAAGCTAATCGCATGGCCGCAAGATTAAACCAGCATGTGGCAGAAAGGATGGTGTCTTTGAAGGGAATGATGTGGACCATATTTGACTTCGTACCCTTCAAATGTTCCTGCCTTTCTACAGTAAGGCAAAGAGGGAATTACACTATAGTTTAAGGAAATATTTATCACCTGTCTTGCGACAGGTTATACACTGGTAAAGTGTAGGAAAACTAAGATTGTCTTTTTACCGATGACAAGCCGTTTCGGTTGAAAGCAATGGAAAGGGTGGCAACGTACTAAAGGGTGTTAAAGGAAGAGTCACTAGCTCTTCGCTGGCATTCATATCATTGGCCGTTAGTGGCGAGGGACAAGTTCATGTCCACTGCCGCTGATATTATAAGGAATGGTTTCCGAGTAGTGGAAGAGTGGTATGGGGACTAGGGTATCACTATCGACGCGAGCTTTGACGGAAACGATAGTCTTCACTACGACGAAAAAGGATCTGCAGTTTGAACTACTTACACACTTCGGATCTGAAATCAAGGTTTCACAGTAGGCCAACTACCTGTGTGAATACCTAGATTCGAGGCCGATCTGGAAACATTATAATGAAAAGATCAGCAAAGCGACATTTATATTGATATTTCAGAATCTGCGTACCTAGAAATGAGAACTAAAGCCGTACAATACCAAAAACCTTTGAATATAAAACCAATTAAAACTGTTTAATTTTTAATTTTGTACAGTTTCGACGTTACATTAACACCGAAGTCGTATCAAAGAATCAACCTGGTCTCCGATCGATCCACGAATTTCTCGGAATCGACCGAATAGACAGATATAGAACAAATATACTTTTTCTTTTGTTGGCGTTGCTAGGCGGGAACAATTAACTTTGGGGTTTTAAGGACGAAGAAATTTGCAGATTTAAACATGAGTAGTTAGCACAGATTAATAAAACTTTTTTGTTGCACGTACAATTTTGGTAAGCAAGAATTGCAATAGAATGAACCGAGAAACGTTTGGAAAGTTTATAACGCACTTCTAAGGTTATGAATTTGTATCACTTCGTAAGCAAAAAATTACGGAAAATATTCCGGGGGGGGGGGAGCTATATATATACTTATCCTAATATTTGCTGCGATGCTGGTCTAGTGGCCTACAAAATGCCAGATTGCCTTTAGTCTACGGTATAAAATGATGTTGTCAATGGGAATTACGGGCACTTCTCGCATCGCATCCACAACTGTGCTAGAAACTCTTCTGGGAATGTCACCGCTGAATCTCTTTGTGAGTAAAGTAGCAGTGAAGGTAGCACTCAAAATGCAGAGGAACGGTACATAGTACTCGTCAAGGACTGATTATGAGGATAGGGGAATCCTAGATTACGTAAAATAGATCAGATAACTCACGATACCTAACGACAGGATCGAGAGTCAGGATAACCGAAAGGCTTTACAAGATCCTTATCAGTGGCGAACCACTAGCACAGAAGAAACGAATGATTTTTTTTTATTTTCACAGAGGAAGCCATGATTGACGACCGGGCAGATGCAAGCATCTTCTCTGAAGATGAGATGAGATTTGTCCTGCTACGTTAGCTTTGTGAAATACATCTGACCAGGTAGAAATGCTGGGACTGGTTTAAGCGTTGGATTAAATAAGGGCCTGGTCCAAAACCAAATTTCACCATTATTGTTGGCATGGTAAAGCACCTACTCAAGAAATGACTCACAAAAGGGCACCAAAATTGGTGGGGAAGTACGAAATCTTGCTGACAGATTAAGAAAGTAAGTAGACTATAATGTGGGACGACTAGAAGAAAAGTTCTAAGCAAGGAGAAGCTTTGGATATCACAGGTTGTGGCACAAATAATATCTCTGTTGCTGACTATGTTTCTTTTACTAAAACAAAATTTGCACCCGGATCAGTAATCTTCAGCTAAAATTCATTTAAAGAAGTGACCAAGCTGCCAAAATTTATAAGATAAAACCATCACGATTTAGTCTAATAATAATAAATTAATATGTAGGTAATTTAGACACGTAAAAAGGACAAAAGCACATACAGATAAAAAAAATGAATATAAAAGGAATAAGTAAAAATAAGTTAAAGCAAGATTCAAGTACGTTTCCTTAGTTTACAAATCCTTAAAATTATATTCAGAACTTATCAAAATTGATATATCATGGAAAATGGATGGAAGTTGATTGAAGTGTCTAAAGCCTATGATAGATTAACACAGACCGTGATTGTGGCGTCTTATAAAGAAATTAAATAATGCGGACAACGTATTATATTATAATTTACAACGCATTCAAAATACATTATAGCTGTAATATTTTTGAAGGCCCTTTTAAATGGGATCATCAATGAGGCCCTTTTAAATGGGCTCTTATATTATTTTAAATTTATATATTTCTCAACTTGATGTACAGTTCGGAAATTTCGTGTCTTCATATGCAAGTTTGAAATTAGAAAGAAGTGGTAAAAATGGTCTTAGACTCAATGAATTTAAATAGTCCTTTAAAAATTTATTGTTTTTTCATACGTAGACATTCATGTTGATAAATACTGGATGAGAACTCAAACCCCGTGTGGAGTATTCAAATTAAAATCCCTTGCTTCCATTGAATTCTATGATTATTTCGACATGTTATATATTTAAAATTCTTATGAACTGCCAAAAACGTTCGTTTAACATGCACAGTATCGATTTTAAAAATGCATGTTCTCTATTGATGCCATGATGTGTACCTGTATGAATTTGATCAGACTAAAAGTCATCATTTATTTCATCAAACTGCCCCTGGCATTTCAGAAATTCGTATTAATTTAAAATTCTAGATATACTTATCTAGTTTATACATATTTAACTTCACGAATATATTGTGTTATGCTTAGAAAACTTTCGTCTCTTTTTCAGATTCAAATCTGATTTGGGCACAGGGGAGAAATCAATAAGTCTATTACCAAGTAAATTCCGAAAACAGAATTATCCATGAAAAAATTTACATATTTGGCAAAGTCAGTTAAAGTATTACAATTTCTATAGAAAAAATACGAGAAAGTCGAAACTTGTCTTTTATAGGAAGTAGTGACACAGCTTTGGAAAGTTTTACTACATTGAATAATTCAAGTTATTCTTTTTCCTCAGGAAAGTCAGCTACTGAATTTAAAAAAATATCCCCAATACTACTCATGGTGGGAATAAAGTGCTATAAAAACTCCAGCTACTTGAGAAAACCATTAAGAGTTCATTCATAAGGATGTACTTCTCCCGCCTTGGTATCTCCTGAAAAGGACCTCATTGTTACAGGAGTTATTTTTTAGAGCTCGTTGTGGTGCTTCTTGCGACCTCGGGCATTAAAACTAATGGGACGGACGCTGTAAAGTGAATAGATAAATTTATCTTATCTCAGAACTACTTTTAATTATAAGATAGTTTTGTGACAATATTATTTTAAACTTACTACAATATTGTTATATCAAATAAAAATAGTGGTCCTTTTAAACACAAACTCAAATAAAATGTATTTCTCATTCCAATTGGTAGTTCCACTTAACTCTGTTTAGTATATAAATTAATTTTTTATAGAGATTGTAAATTTAGTAAAAAAAAGTAAAAAAGAAGCAAACACTGAAGAGTGATTTACAGATTTCAAGACAAATACCACTAAGAGTTTAAAACTTTTTTGTAGAAGTGTATAAAGCGAAGGGCTGCGACTATCCCATTCACTCACCCCTTTACTGACCTATTAACGGCCAACATATAGGCTAAACCGCTGAACTAAGAAGTTTAAATTTGGCAGATATATTTCTCCCAGTATGAACTATGTATGTAAATACTAGTAAAGAATTTCACTCCCTCCCTGCCTTTGCTTTTGTCATCATCCCAACTGACCTAGTTCAAGCCTGGAAGGAATTTAGCCACTTCAACCATTTGTCCCTCCAGAGATTGCGGTTTCGGATTCTCCAACACCAATCGGGAACTAATAACATCCTAAGGTCCTTTTCATCTTAAAATGATGACATTTATGGAGTTGGGGAGTGTTCCAAGTAAGAAGGAATGCACAAAATCGAAATTTCAATAGCCAAGAACAAAATTCTGTAAAAAATTAAAGAACCTCCGGGGATGGATAGCAGGTGGACATTTTGGGAAATATAAGGATGGTAACTATAATCCACTTGTAGTGTGACATTTTGCGGCCTCCTAATTAAAACCAAGGAAATCACTACTTCATGTATACCAATTTGTGTACTAATCGAGAAAATTCACTCTTTGACTCATACAATTCAACCAATAAAATGGAAAGGATTGAGTACCTCTAAAGAAAGAAAGAAATTGCTTTGCTGTATCAAATGTGCTTTTGATAATTCCCTTTATTGGAGTAGTTCTATTGTACGAGCAATAATTTACAAAATGTCTGAAAGATGAATACGCCGATCATGGGGAAACTCGATTGTTATAGAACGCAGATGGAATTCCACAGTGAATTCAAAACTATAAAAATACTAAAGAAATCGCAAGAGAGAGTTTTATTGTTCATGTTGCGGTTCATCATCTAGGATATCCTAGGATGCTATATAAAAGGAATGAATTAAAAAATGCGATTTTTTAATTGATTGATTCACTAATGTGAAAGCAAGTCTTGATAAAGTCCAACTAACATCTCGGGGGGGAACTATTGAGAGCAACACTTGATGAAAGACTCAGCTGCAATTTTTGCAAATACATATTATCAAGAAGGATACTGCAGCCTAATGGAAATTTATAAAACTGTCCACTATACCTTGGGTCTTAAACCTAAACTAAATAAATAAATAAATAAAAATAAATAGATCACAAGTGCACTAAACACCTGTTCTTCTGTAGCAATGAAAGTCACACATAACCTTCCACCTCTGCATGTAATGTTTTTTTTTAATATTTAAGGTATTGCCTAAGCTCAGGGGATTAATTTATGATGCACACAGCACAGCTTAGCCGGAAGGAAATTAGAGAAAGCAAATTGGAAAATATTTAACCTGACAAATGTTGCAAGTGAGCCACAATTTATTTTTTGACTGTGCAAAAAAACTCTGCGAACGTGCGCCTCAGCCCGCTCGACCACCGCCGTGGGTGTTATGTAGAGAAGGTGTCGTTGGAAATTGCAGACCTGGAATTGTGGAGAGATGTTACCCCGTAAAATACAATCGCTATCTTCGACTCTGAAGAGTCCTTCAAACAGGCTCTGTGATCAAATTTAGAGGCAAAATTCATAAAGATGGTAACTCCAAGATGAGAAGGTAAGCTTCAGCAGGGGATTATTCCATCTATTTACCGTTGTACCACATCATCTATTTCCAAATCACAGATTTCAGTTGTTAAACGTTTTGGCAAAGGAATCGTCAACAAGGACTTTTGCAAAACAAAAGTAAAATTAATGTTTAATAGTCAGGCAGTCAATTTATATACTATAGTCTGGGATTATTTGAACATTAAAAGCAGCTGGTTAGAAGCAAATGAGTTGTCCTCATGATGGTGCTAACCTAGAGTGGAATATAGGCCAATCAATTAGCGGATAGTCTTGCCAGAGAAGGCTCGTCTTTCCGTTAAGATTCCTTCTGATGTGTACCTAAGGATAAAGTGCTGAGAAAATAGAATGAAAGTGAGGCGTTGGTAAAAGACCATATGACTGAGGTTGGCTAAACATTTCAGCAATATGGAAATAAACCCCATAATGGGCACCTTCTTCTCTATCTGCTCTATAAGGCCATTAACTTAAAGAAAAGTGAAGAACGACTCACATTGTCTCCGCCTAGAAGGAATACATACTGCAAAGCATATCTTCCCTGTTGTGTTAAAGATAAGATCTGTAAGGAATTTATGCTTCACATAAAAAACATTAAACTGAGATATTTTAATAAGAGCAAGTTACAAAAGTATTTAGCACCAGAAATAGAGGAATCGTTTTCTGACAATAAACGATAAATCAGTGCGTCAGTGCCTCAGAGGATAAGGAAATCAATTGGAATCCCACCGGCACTTACCAATGTTCAAGCATCGACCAAGTAATAAAAGAAAGACTGTTCAGCTCCTAAGGTAGACCGTGAATAGTTTTTCACGAATATTTGCCCATTCACGCCTCACCTGAAACCTTCCATCTTCCTCGCTCTCTACTGCAAGCAATAATCACTTCGCAGTGTACAGCTGTCGGGCGGGTCATCGCTGGGACAAGCTTAGAGAAAATGCATTCACGTTCTGTCATAGGAGTTGACTAGTCTTTCTATTATTGCTTGATCGATGGTTCAAGGCTTCTATGTTGAGTACAGAAGCCAACAGAGGCCATTGAATTATCGTGGGTGCGAACCCATTTTTTGGGTAAAAATTTATATAAATAAAGTGCTAGGAAGTACATAGGTACTACTTCATGGATAGTTCAGCAAAGAATGTTAAAAATAATTTCTATAGAGACGAACTTGTTAAAGCTGTTCCAAAAGTAGCCAAGAATTAGTGTAAAAAATTATTTAGGTTGTAATTTCATCTTTAAATCAAGAACAATAATCAAAAGAGGACATGCTGTGAAGCCAAAATGACTGCCAGATGAATAAAATTGAAGTAATTACTCTGTGCTTCCGAGAAAACTTCTGGAGTGGCACCAAAATTTGAAAAGTTTCCTTGAAAATGACAGTAACAGCATTTACTTAATCTCCATCGTTTTAGGGAGACGTCAGCTGTCACGGTTCGTTGTTATATGGAGGAAAAGTTAGATGTAGCCCTGCTATCGGAACCCAGGATCTACAAAGGTGGGATCGCAGGACTGCCGGAAAGATTGAGAACGTCTCACTGCCTGGAAGCAGAAAGACGGACAGGATCGGAATATATGTTAAGGTGAAGTATAAAGGGGCAGGCTGTTCTGCTGCTGCACCTGTGCACGCTCGACCTCATCATGGAGAGGGCGGGTGCAGGAAATGGCGCCTTCGTGGCTAGTTGACTACCTTAAAATTCGGTCAGTGTAAATAAAATAAACAAATCCCAGTTAGATACAACAGTGAACGGTCACACATAGTCTTTCTTACCTTAAAATTCACCAGAACTGCCACCAACGATGGAGCCGTAGGAACTACAGTATACTATCAGAAGGAGGAAAATATGGGACTGATCAATGGGTGTGATGCTAACTAGCACGATAGAGGGTAGCAACGACGACAATCTCAGAGGAGAGGCGTTACTTGAATGTATGACTTGAAGAAATCTGCATATGTATTGTAAACTAGGAAACGAAGCAAGGAAGTGATACGACCCTATGCAAAAGCAAGATGGCAAATTGAATGGTAATGGGTCGAGCAACCACAGAGCCATTCAATCTGCGGTTGGACATCAATCCAGAAGGAGAAAGAAAAGGCGCCGCACACAGAGGTGTTAGAGAGGAATCTGAAGGAAAGATGAGGAAAACAAAAACACCTAAGACCGTGATAAATGCAGAAACACAGCCGGAGGTAATACTCTCAGTAATGAGCGACGTATTTCGGCAGGTATGCTGCCTTACTTCAATGGACCACTCCCTCCCCTGATGAAATTGAGAACTAGATGGCATGAAGAAAGGGACGAGAAAATCCTTTAGCCGCCAATGAGGAATAATAAACTGCAGGCGTAGGGAGACTGTAAGGCGAAGAAGAGAGAAATGAAAAGAACTCTTTCATGACGATAAGGGAGTCGTGAAGAGATTTCTGCTTCAACATAGAGACTCTCTCAAAACTCAGTAGATATACTATAAGAGATAATCACCAAGGACCCGATATCCAAAATTGCTCTTGTTCGGGAAATGGACTACCTGGAGTGCAATACGCTGAAGGATTATTCTCTTAAGTGGAAATCAACGCATTCTGCACCCCACCAGCTGACGAGAGTGACAGAGGAGAAACAGAATACAGGGGGCATGGCATTGCTTTGTCCACGCTGATGAACATCGAAGGTGTTTTCGACAAAATTCAGTATGAAAATCTGAAAATTGCCTTACTATTGGGCTATAGTGTTTAGATAAATGGACATGTTGAAGAATAGGGCAATCAGGATTCAGATTCTTTTTCCATACTTGAAATATCACTGTTCATATGGAGAGAAGCGCCTCATCTTCAATGAGTTTTCCAGCAATACTATCGGCTTCAGGAACTTATTATTTACATTATCGTTGAGATTTCAGGATAGCCCAAACAGGTCTTCCGTCCCTATTCCTGACTGCGTTATACCTCTTGTGGAAGACTTTTATCTGTTGTCTCCTTGTTAAGAATTCCAGAGTTACATTGGTTAGGACAAGTGCTTTTCCGTTTTTTTTCTGTCAGAGAAATATGAGAGTCGATTAGAGCATACTTTTTCAATTTTAAAATTTCTGCAATCAAAAATCTT
>QYTT01083542.1:14162-30248 GCA_006980735.1 Dasypogon diadema
AAAAATACTTAGGCCAGGAATTGTGTATAAAACACCATGTTGCTATAATCAGCTTGTTTCTGGATGAAGTGCAGGAAGTAGCCCGAGTTAACCCTTAGAATGACATCGTCCCCTTAGAATTCTATGGGTAGAACCGATGTGCTGTCTTCGCAAACAAATTGTATTTTCCGAAAAGTTTATTACAAATGTAAAATTATTTTCATATCCACAGAAAATTGCCTTTCAGTCAGTAGTTAGATTTACCCATAGAATACCATTGGTAGAGCTATGAAATTTCGTTGGGAGGGTTTAATAACTTTCAAAAAAATTGTTAAAATTGTGTTGCTTTTTAAGATGTGTTGTAGATTCTTTTAAAACACAATACATTGATTTCCTGAAAACTAACTAATCTTCTCACACGCAAGTCACACACACATTCTTACCCCATCCCCAAAAATTACGAATGTTTCTTAAGTCGTTTGAGAAAATACTTCACCCATACTAGAATAAAAAAAGCTGGCAATTTTTAGCTTCATGTCTTGTTCCAATTGTTTAATGATTTGGGACTAAGACACTCTCTCTGGAGAGAAGGGAATTGGAAAAAATGTATGGAGTGAATTTGCAGAACTTCTGAAAGAGACGAATGAGGAGTCCGAAAAATACAAAATGAACTAGGTAGAAGAGTAGATATAAGAGCATATCAGGAATATGATGACATCAAATAATAAAACAAGTATATTAAAAAATAAACTCTAATGAAACAATAACAAAAACAATGACAACAAAACATCTTAAGTTTATTCGTATACTCCTTTTACCACTTTCTGAAGTTAATTTACATACCATAATACTCATTGTCTACTTTGTTGACATAGATTACATTGTCTACGTGAAAGATTGCGACGAAGACTACGTCATTGTCTACACGTCAGCAATGGCGTAATTCATGTTGTGTAGACAATTTGCCCCTCAATGATCGTAGGTGAGCTGATTGATTTCAGATTGCGGGATGTAAATCGTCGATTGAAGACTCCAAATATTTCCTGAACTCAGGAAGCTATCTAACTTATTATTAAAATATGCTAATCGCTTATTGACGTCACCTTGAATATTAGTAAACAGTATCCGTTCTCATTTTTTGGTGTACTTTTATTTGACGTAGTACTCACTTACTATCTTTGGTTAATATTTATGTGCATTTCTTTTTGAGTTTCAATTCCCAATTTGCAACAACTTAAACAAAAAGTTCTCCCGGATTTTAAACTTTTCTAATCCAGGTTATGGCGCTCTGACGATAAGAAGGTAATGAATAATAATTAGGAGGGTGAAAATCAGCAAATCAACACTGAGCACGATAAGACCTAATTAAATAGAAATTAATCAAAAATGACTGTCAATCATGTTCAGGGTAAAGCTTTCTGGTTCATTAAGAGAAAGAGAATAGCACGAAAGATTGTAGGCAGCGCAAGCTGATGGCATTTTTCCACAATTAGGTGGGAATTCTGGGATAGATGCAGACCATCTAATTAAAATGTCAATGAGATCTCGAACTGCCCTAATTGGACAGTTAATTGAATGTGGACATTTATAAAGGGGAGACAAAATAGTCACTTTTTGGCTTTTTAAATAAGTCTCAATACAACTGTGCGGTACTCTATTTCTCTAAGCCTCCGACAATTTAGATGTATAAAATTTATTAGACTTCAAACCACGAAAATGAATAAAAAACCCACTAACGAAATTATTGTCGGGAAATTGAATCAGGAAGGACGATGCCCATTCAACTTTCCGAAAAGAAGCAGATCTGTTTAAAAGTTGCAATGTCTGGAATGGTATCATCTTCGGGAGCTGAAAGCAGAGCTGCAGGAGCGGAGCCAAAGTTAGACGTGAACCATAATCGGGTTTCAAACGGTAGAGCCGAGGGCGGAGTATCTTTGTTCCTTATTTGCATGCAAATTAAAGAAATCTCATTATCGAGCGAAAGGAAGCACCCTTCATTGTCTTACAAGTCTTTTCTGGTTTTTTTAATGTGGCCCAGACAATTAGATTCGAGTGGTGCAAATTTCGCTTGACTTTTAGATAAGGAAAATATTTTTATCGTAACTTGTGTTTTTTTTCTTTCACTTTCTTAAAGGAAGGAAAATTACGGAGCATTTGTTTGGAAAGTTTCCCTTGCTGAGTTTTAATTGCGAAGTTGTTTAAATTTCTTGATTGTATTCATTATTCGGTGGACATTTTCCTCACAAATTGCAGAACTGCTTACAGAATCAATAACAAGGATTTTCGAGAAGATCTTACTCTCTTTAACTACTTCGTAATATTGTACGCTTAAAATGTAAAGCTGTATAGTAGAATACTTGCAACAGCTATAAAATACGAAATTCAATAGTGTTTAAACAATATTTAACATATTTTTGTCGTTATTTTATTCTTTATTCTCTACACGGAAATGGTACAAGAAAGTAGATTTCTATCTGATGTCCATTCCCTATTCTATTTTATCCTAAGTTCTAGTTGATTTCGGGGAATCTTCACAGACAGTCAAGGGCAGTCAAGGGCTGTCTCTCAATTAGCTATTTTTTTTCTATCTCTATGATTTTAAATACGTTGATTTGGTATATATCATATCAATTCAATGTTTTGATTTGATTTGTTTTTTGCGCTTGATAAAACCATTCACATTTTTTATTTCATCAAGGCATCTGCCAAATGCGAGAACCGTTGTGTGTTTTAGACTTTTTGACTTCCTGTGTCCTTGAAGATGAAACTCGTGAATATAGCACATTTTTTGTATATTGTGGCTGTGTATTTTTCTGATCTCCGTTAGGATTATGCTTGTTTTAATCATCTTGTTTGCATATCATTTTAGCGTTTTCCTCGAATATCAATTGTTTCACATTCAGAAAGTTGGTTGGTAACGCACATGTAAAAGCAAATCTGCCTAAGTTAAAAATTAATTTTATTTCTATATTCAAAATTCTATGCACGCATAATTGCATCCTGTCACTGCATTATAACTAGTTGTATTGAATAGAATGAAATATCAACAATTTATCTTAGCAGTAGGTAGAGAATAGATAGCTGATTCTTCTAGTAAATGCAATCGCTCTAAGGAATCCTTCCTCTTGACTAACTGGTCAAATAAGTCAAAATGCTATAGAGAAAATAATAACCGCAGGAGTAAAAAAGCGGGCAGCAGTAAAACACGGGCACTTTCGGTCCTTCCTCCATAGGATGGGGAAGGCGCCGAGTGCTGCCTGTGTCTACTGCGACTCCCCGTCGGACTCCGCCCTCCACACATTCTTCGAATGTGAAAGATGGTGGGCGGAGAGGAGGGTGGTGGAGCAAATCCACGGTGGCATAACCCCGGAAAATATTGTCGGGGTTATGCTACAGGGTGAGGAGGAGTGGGCGAGGGTCGCCTCCTTTGTGGAGGCGGTCCTCAAGCAGAAGGAGAGGGACGCTGGCCTCGTGCGCCTGACGGGGGCGCAGGGTTAGCGTCCCTCTGGCGTGATGGGGAGCTGGTGGGGAGGTGCACTGACCTGCCGTGCTGGACACGCATCGCTCTCCTCTGGAGCCTAGCTTGGGGGCCCTAGGGAGGAGGGATGCAGGAGGGAGGAAAAAAAAAGAAAAGGAGTAAAAAAGGATATTCTTATAATAGGTGCTGCATTCGCCTAAACAGGGAAGCTTGTTATACCGTCTATTATACTCTTAGAAAAAATTAGAAGACTTTGGAAACATAATGTATGAAATTTTAACAAAATACATTATGTAACAGAAAAAATTATTATATTATTATTATATTAGGTATATATTACACACAAGTAGTGCATAAGGATCATAATCTTTTACCGTATATTATTAGGTAATAAATAATCCAAATCCCCGCGCAACAAGAATCTAATCGTTCCACGCTTTTCGGGGGGGTTATGCGCAGCTCTTTCCTCGTCTGAATCATTCACTTGTGGAATGATCTCCCGCATACTACTCAGGCTGCTGGCACCGTTAATGCATTCAAAAGACTCAATCGAATACATATTTCCTAACTAGTACTACTCTTGTTTTATACTCTCTCCGCATAGGATGGCAATTACGGACATATAGTTTTGTTTTTCTTCTCCTTTCAATTTTGTCCTCACTTATTCATCTCGGGTAATTAGAATTAGTTGCTTTTAGGTTAGTCTTAGTATTACATTGCCTTTTGTATCCTTCAGTTTCCAAGTCAATTCTGTACTATAAAAGATTGTAAATCTTGCGTACTATTCCCTGGATAAATTTGAATTTGAAATAAGAGGAGTGAAAAGATAACTTTAGGTGAATATGAATTGATTGATCTTATGGTTAATTTTGGACTCATATATTTGGAAGGAATATTATAGGTGGAACAATATTGTATAAGGAATAAGTAGTCAATTTTTTATCAAACGAACTGTTATGACTCCCCCACCCATAGTAGGTAGGAGAGAGGCGCTCGCTCTGGGCTTCCTTTCCCCCCCCGTCATTTTTTTAGTATTTCCGGTTTTTTTGGTCCTTTTAATTTCTTCTTTTCTTTATCTTCTGATTTCGTTCTCTTTTCTGTTTTGCTTTCCTTCTTTTCTTCCTCCTTCTTCCCTTTTTCTCAATTCCTTCATCCTTTTCTTTCCAGGCACGATTACTTTTGTTGATGGTGGAGGAGGCGGTTTTAGTGGAACACACCCCACATCCCCTTAAGCTAATCGACAAGCGTGCCGGCCGCCACTAGCCCCTCCGAGGCATCTGGACAAGGGCATCGCAGGAGCGACTGAGTCTGTCCTGGGGACTCCGGGAGCGAGCTCTTGGGGAGACCTCGTGCTGGATTCTCGTCTCTCATTAGGGCGAGGTCCATGTCGGAGCCTTATGAAAGTGAGAGCCCTTCCTGGCTTCCACCAGTCTCTCATTAGGGCTGAATATAAAGTCAAGAAGGCTATTCTTGTGCCTCCTGAGAGATCTCCCGGCTGTTTCAATCCAGAGCATGAGGCTCGTTTGAGTCTCTGCTCTGGCCTGCACGGCCAGCTCCTGATGCCCAGATGCCACCACACTACAGCATAGTCCATTACGTAATTTAAATTTAAGTTAACCCTTTTAGTAACTATGTCGCCAATTTTCTGGATTTGGATTTCCTTAATTCTGAATTGATTTGTAATGTTGAAGAAATGCTTCAGCCATTGGCTAAGATAGATTTCTTTCTTAATATCAGCACGTATAAGTTTGCTCCTATGGTTAACATTTGTTTTTCTAGTTATGATTTTTCTAAAGGTGATTATACTGGTCTAAATAATTATTTAGATGGTCTTGATTAGGGCTCTAAGCTCAAACTTAGCTCCTCTAGTTTTGAAACCTTGCATTTTAAGTTCCTTGATCTTGGTCTATGTTAACATTGATCTTTTTATTCCTGTAGTCTTTCGCTCATCTTCTAACTACCCCCCTTCCATTGAGAACAATATTAAAAATGATAGCAGAGCTTTTTACGGGTTTATTAATTCGAAGCAGTCCTCCTGTTGTATACCTCTAAATTTGGAATATAATGGTGTACATTCTAATAATCATATAATTGTGAACTTTTTGCCGTTATATATATCTAATAGTAATATATCTAATAGTAATAGCAATTGCTTCCCTGATTATGATAATTCTAATCCAACTGTTGATCTTGTGCTTCTTTAATTGGAACAGAACGATGTTGAACTCTGCCTAAATGGACTGACTGGTGATGTCGTTCATGGATCTGATATAGTATGTTTTGGTTGATTCATTTAAGTTTAGAACCTTTGTAGTATGATCTGGTGTGCCACGAGGCAGTCACCTAGGTCCTCCTTTATTTATTTTGTTTGTGAATGATGAGTTTAAAGTATTTTATCGTGTTTCATTTCTAACGTTTGCTAATGATATTAGAATTTTTACCACTATTACTAAATTTTTTGACTTTATTTTACTTTGGAATGAAGTGAATGAATTCCTAGACTGGTGTTTGCACTTAATAACTTCATCAACTAAATGCTAAATGTAAAAATTATTCGTTTCATCCACTTTGTGTTCCACTTTCTACATTACTGGTGTAATTATTGATTCCTCTAATATTGTATGTGATCTTGGGATTATATTTGATCATAAATTTAATCCATCTTTTCATACTGCTCTAAAGTGTTTAGAATGCTTGGCTTTATCAAGCGTAACTCCTCTGAATTTCGCGATCCCCTTACCTTGTAGTCACTTGATATATCTATTGTTCGTTCATATTTGGGATCCTCATACCTCAGTTCACGGTCTACGCATCTCAAGCATCAAAAACCTTTCACTAGATTTGTGCTCCGGAACCTTAACTGGCAGAATGTTATTCCTTCTTACAAGTCAGGGTTTTTATTTCTTGGTCTGCAAACATTGGAATCCAGAAGTTTTATTGCAAAGATTATGTTTGTTAGGGATGTTTTGTGTTATCGGGTCAAATCTGCTTGTATATTCTATCACTCTTTAACATTTATTCTCCTCATGCTGCATTAAGATCTACATCTCTTCTTTCGGTTTCGCAACATCGAATCTGTTGTGGCCAACATGAGCCAATTTTCACGTTGCTTTAATGAAATTTGGATTCATGTTGACATTTCTTTTGATAGAGATGCATTCAGTTCTCAGTTTTATGGTCTCCTAAATAATAATTGTATGTAAAGTATCTTTTCGATTATATTTTGTGTACTTTTTGATCATTATCTCTGTAATTTTGTATGCTTTAGTTGATTGATTAATTCTGTTACTTATTTTCCTTTTTCATTTTTTCTAATTTCTCTTTTTATATGTAATTTTTGCATTTATTTTATTTTTGCTCATCTTTCTTGTATTTAAGTCTAAATTATTTGCTTAGTAGCTTGCTTGAAGCAATTCTAATGACAAGAATTGTACTTGCGAAACCACTGGGATGTTGAACAGTAATAATTTCACGCCAAAAAGGATTGTGGCTTACTTGCAACATTTTCCAGGTTTTCCCAAACTCCCTTACCCAAATTTCCTTCCGCTTAAAATGTGCTGTGTGCATTATAGGGTTGTCCCCGGAGCTTACGCAATACCTTAAAAAAATAAATGAATAATTATTACCAGAAGTGGTGATTTTTAGTGGACATCCATTAATAAAATGAATTTGATAGGGTAACATGCACTGATTTGTTCCATTTTCGTCGAAAATATATTTTACTTATATAGTTTATTTGTAATCATGGCAGGAATGATTGAGTATAAATTTAAAATTGCAATGGTATGTTGGGTGAGCTTTAAGGAATCATATTGTACTAATGTCGGCTAACACATATTCATATTTCTTCAAATACATTCCATCAAGTTATATTAACCTGTATTACTTAACGAATCTCTGATAATGCTTAAAATAATAGGAAACTATGATATCTTCCCTCGGTAGAGTACACCCAAGTTATCTTACTATCCATAAGATCTTTGGTTTGGACTTCAAGACCCACAAAAAATTCCTCATGTAATTGGACAAGTACTTTCAGAAAATTCATTTCGTATGCAGAATGCCTGCGGGCGAAATTTTCCTTACTCCGAGTAAACTTTTTAACCAAAGCACATAATGGTATAGAAATTTTGTGAATAGGTCTAATGAAGCATTAAATAACATTCCAGAAGAAAAAGTAAAAAGCTTCGAACACATGCGTCCCCTTCCTACTCGACGAAGCCTTTGTTTCCTAGTAAATCAGCTCCTGTATTCATGTACAGCGAAGCGTACCGGGCAAAGGATATGCATACAAATTAAAAGTTGGGCGTTTTTTTGGGGGATAACAACTATAGCCCTTGATACAGCACCGTACAGGGACAAAACACAAAGGCTTTTGCGGTACACATCTTGTCCTGAAGTCAACCTCACACACGATTTTTGCAGGATTGTTTGGAAATCCTTCAATAAGGAGGACCTGTCGCGTACATAATTCCAAAGAAAGTGTACCTATAAAAACTGGGGAACACAAGCAAGTGCGGATCAACCGAATCCTTAAAAAGCCGTAAATCTTATCCTTGTTGGTTTCCAGGAGGATAAATAAATCATTCTGTCACTTTATTTAAATATCCCAGTGCACAAAATACTCTCCCGAATGCCATCGGTGGCTGCCAGTTTGCGCCATGATGACGTGATTTTATGGATTTTAATCGAATCTGGGCAGTGCACGTGACGGGAATTTTGATTTCATCTGTTGGAAATGTGTTTTACTTTTGATGTGAATGGTAATTGCAAAAATGAATTTTAAATACATGTAAAATTTAATATCATACTATTATAAGCCTGATGGGTTCCAGTAGGAAAAATTAGAAGTGCTTCCAAAAATGTAGCTTCGAAGCGCTTCCGTGAACTAGCCAACGTGTAAATAAAATAAAGTATTTATTAAAGTTTTTTGTCGCTGCAGTGGTTGGAATATTTTTCTGTCCACTACTGTATCCAAAACCCTTAAATGCGTAAATATTTTCACAGTGCTTCTGAACCCATTCTTAGCGATTGCTTTTGAAGCGCATTATATGGAACGAAAAAAGGAGTGCTTGCTTCTGCCGACAAAAAAAAACAATGAGAGCGGATAGGAATGAGAAGCGCTTCATGATTCTATATAAGTGCTTTTTTATAGTTCCTGAAGCGTTCTTTCTCCTGCTGGGATCTTAGCACCGAATAAACACACATTTGTGTTTTTATATAGGCATTTAAAAGCAATATAATTTTCTTTGTTATTTTTATCTGTACTAAATTCATGTGAAGATCTTGTTTTTGCATAAAGCCTGCATTTTTTCCTTTTTCGTGATAAAGTTTTATATTGTTGGTTTGTACAGAAACACTGTTTTTCATCTCCACGGCAGAGTTTTCACCGACAAAATTTTATATTTTTTGTTTGAGAAATTTGAGCCTCTCCGTATTATTTTGCTTATTTATTTTCGCTATAAATGGACAATAACGTTTATGATATTTTATAATTAATTCTGATGAGAAATTACATTACACAAAACACAAACAAACATTTTTACCTGTAACTTTCTTGTGTGAATTTTACTGTTAAAATTATTTTAGTAAATAAAATAAGTAAACTTTCAAATCGAGTTCAAACATACAGTAATTATTTAAAAACAAACACTAAAACATTGTAAAAACATAATACATCTGTTCTTTGTCAAGCACAATAGCAGAATGAAGAAAAATGCACAAGTCGCTTCATTAAGAATATGCAATAGAGTAAACGTGAGTTTCCTGTTTGGGCAGGTCTAGCTCAAGCCAAGAGGTGGTCCGCCGGTCAAGGGTAAAGGCAAATCCACTATGATAAAAGCGGTACCCTCTACTTCGAAAGAAGGGACCAAAACATCAAGTGTCGTTGTAAAGCCGAAGGCAGCAGTGACCATTAAAAAGCCGCGTGCAAAAAGTAAAAGCAAGTCTACTAAAGGAAAGGGAAACAACCCAGCACAAGCCAATAGGCTGGCGACAGGACGGGGTGTCAACAAATCCTTGCGACTAAAAGTCTCAAAGGAGGTGGCCCATCCCAGTAGATCTGATAAGGGCTATGTCAGATTCACCCAAATAAATCTCCATCAGGCAAAAGTCGCTTCGGATGTATTTAGCAGGAAATTTGTTAAGGAGAATCTTGATATTGCCTTAATACAAGAACCTTGGGTTCTTGGAAGTCATATTAAAGAACTTCCAATCAAACAAGGCAAGTTAATCTATGGCTATAACAAACTTGCTCCCCGAGCGGCTATTCTTCTAACTAACAAGATGAACTTCCTTCCCATCCCAGAATTTATCTCTCGAGACCTAGTTGCCGTTTTAGTAGAGGTATTAATCCTTGGGGGTAAGCAAAAGGTTGTAGTTGCCTCGGCCTATTTCCCGAGGGAGTCGGACCAAGTACCTTCCCAAGAAATTGAGTTTCTCCTTAACTTCTGCGATGGTGCAAATGCGCACCATACTTTATGGGGAAGCAGCAACATAAGTGAGTACCTTTTAGAATTCTTAATTAAAGACAATTTGGAAATAATATATAAAGGTAACGAGCCCACTTTCTCTAATGCCAATCGTCAAGAAGTTCTGGACTTAACTTTGGCCAGCCCAATCCTGGACAGTAGGATTATGAATTGGCACGTCTCAAAAGAGGCATCCTTGTCGGATCACATGCACATCAGATTTGACATTGCTGCCTCCCATTCACGTTGGGAACAAATACGAGTTCCCAAACTCACTGATTGGGGATTCTACCGTGAGCTCACCAGATTGGGTTTGGAGGAAATCAATGATGGACCTATAGAGTCCCATGAAGACCTTCAGCTTATCTCAACCCAAATACACAGCATAATTAACTCCTCCTATGAGGAAAGCCGATAGCTCAGTCGATTCTTTTGTGAACTGAAAACGAACAGATCTACAGCACCTAGTAGAAGAAGGGCGTGGATTTTTCCAAATAATTTGTTCGTCCCTCCTTATCATAAGTTGTAGAGGTACGCAGAAAGTAACAAAGAGACTACTGTCTTCGGTATGTTGTTCGGAAAATGATTGCTTAAATTCGCTATATCCTGTGTTTCCATCAAAACCCCATTTTCCTACTAAAATAAGTTTTTTTTACTGAATCAGTAAAAATAGTGTGTACCGGTTTTTGTAACTCTAATATACTTTTGCACAAGATTCGCAAACTGAAATACTACTTGGCTTCGTATAACAACGTTTTTGTCTCTTTTAAGATGCTTTGATAGCTTCAAAGAACATTTTCAAATTACTCCTAAAGTTGCACAAAGTTGCATCTACTGCCTAATGGACTCGATTGCAGCCCATCAGTTATTCAAAAGAGGCAGAATAATATTCACGGTGTCGTCCGAGCTGTTTTGAAACTTTAGTTGAAAATCAAATGAAGGAAAATCAAAACGAGAAAAGTACAATTTTGCAACACTATAAGTAAGAAAATTAGTATATATACAAAATTTTACAAAAGTATTTGTACTTCTTTTGCACAACAACTTCACACACACACAGTGAATTTCAAGAAATATTTGGTACAACAACGAACTTCGGGTACACGCAGTACTAAATGTGTCGTCACTTTGGCCTACTACCTGCCTGTATCTAAAATTATCGGAAATGCATATATAACTTTTGTGATTTTTGTCATTAGGGCGGTACCACTGAACGTAGAGGAACAACTGAAGTCAACTACTTGGCCTTACTCTTGATCGGAGCCCTCATTTCAGAAAGATACTAAATAAAGCTACGGCGACCTTATAGAAGTGCAAACGGCTTTTTGACACAACTTCGGAGCTAAAGCCAAAGATGATATTGCGGGCCTTAAGGCTTTTAAGGCCTTACAAGCCTTACAAGGCCTTACAAACTCTGATAGATTTACTACCATTACAGTTTTAAAGAGTTAAGCTGCATTAGGTGCCACCAGACTACAAAGAATGAAGTTCATAACGCTAAACCTCACGGATGTATGCCTAATACATCACTTTACATGCGTTTTCTTACCTACATGTAACATACCACTGCCCGTTTCCACACGTGTCTGCCTACATCAGAATGCCTTACACGCTATTACAGTATCCATCACGGTTTGTTACCTGTGCACAAAAGAGGATGAGTTTGTTACTCTCAGTCAAGTAGATTGGGGCGAAGACTGTCACGAGTTTCCTCACTAGACTTTGTATACTAAACTAACATTTGATGACAATAGGTCCTGTTGAGGACGAACACTGGCCGATTCTGCATGGAAAAGGTTGAAACGGTGAAACATATGCTCTGTGAATGGAAAGCCTTATATGGATTAGGGCTCAGTCACCACAGAAAGACATTTACAACTCCTACGCAAGTTATGTATCTGTCACCGAAGAAGATCGTCAGCTAAAATCTCCAGAAAGTGGGAGCAAATTAAACAGGGTTCACCGTACCTCGAAAAATACACATCCACACTGTATATTGTTCATTAAGAAATAACAGGGTGGGAGTGGAAATTTTTTATAAGTGCTACCTGAACGTTAGGTACTTCAAATGGATGCTTATTGTCCATAAATCTATTCCTTGGTATGTTCACGCATCTCTAGCAGGAGATAAAAGCTTACCTTACTATTAAGGTTTTGGTTGGACAGTGCATCCTTGTTATTTTAGTCCAAATAATTACTGTATCGTTTCTTTGTAATATTATTTATTTTTTGAACAACAATTATATGTTTTGCATGCCGGTGGAGGAGTGTAATTCCAAAACTCTCTTTTCCTGCGATAGATAAATGTTTCCCGACGTAGTGGACTTTTGCTTTAATTCTGGCAGTCTTCAGAAATTTAATTTCAAATGCTTCATTTCTTTCTCTAAATCCGTAGGGGTACATAATGGTAATTTTCGTCAACTATTTTGACGTGCAATAATGAAATAAATGGAAATAATGAGAAATTCACTGATTCTGATGCTCTCTTGGGAGCTCCTCGCTAAATTGAATACATTATGCGGTTGTTGGAGTAGTACAAAGCAATACTTCACTTCCCAAACAGACGCGCTATAAATAATCTTTGTTAAAATGTTCTCCTTATAAATATTTTATGAAATCCGCCGTGGCCTGCAGAGGGGCAGAAATTTTAATATTCAATTACCGCGGCTGCTTTCAATTTCTCCAAAAGAAAATTTATTTCAGTGTACACGTCCCCGTCTTTGAGTGTTGACTTTTCTTAAAAGCCACCGATACACCGGTGGGATTTCACATTCTGTTCAAAAGTTTTGGGGGAGTCAGGAGTTCAGTACCTCGGGTGGATATTTGGTTTTATAAAGCCTCCGAACGTCTGTCATGCTAAAGCAATTATCAACGCCCAGTTCAAATTTCTACGAGCGCTTTAAGTATTAACTGCAGATCTCCAGGGTATTTTTTTCGAATTTACAAATTTAAAAACAAAAATTTCAATTGCCAGTTCATGTGTCTAATTTTGCTCGTGTCACTGAAAGCCTAAGAATTATGTGCTCCTCTGTTCAAGATTTATTTGCATCGAGGGTTCGGCGACACTATACAAACGTAAATGGGTGGGGTAAAAACAGAACTCCCAAGATGTCAAACATTGTGTGGAGAAAGGATGATACGTCATGAGATAGACGACTCCTTCAGTTCCTGGTTTCGTTTATACTGCAGGTCACGATGTAAGTTTTCTGTACATGTCTTATTACGTAAAATTATCCTGGGAATTCAGGGATTATTGTCCTGAATTTAAGACTATTTTCACATATCCAAACTGAGGAAATTTTTATCTTGCTCCTGTTCACTTTTCTAACAAGGGGCACTTCCTGCGTAATTTGAACTATGACTGGCTACTATTGTCGACTTAACGAGGTAACTTTGATTGATCGAGGTGTCAGGGGACTGCTAAGAAATTCGAACAATCACTTTCCTATTTTGTGATTCAGCGATTGTCCGGGGAATTGAGTGTTTCTTAAATGCTCATGATTTTATGGGAGAAATACTGCAAAGCTACGTGAAATTTACTACACATATATAATTTGCAGAAATCTCAACATCATATCGTGCATACGGAAAGAATTTTCTGCATTTCTTGGCTTCTTTTTAATTTATGATATATTTAATATAAATTTGTTTAAAAACTGTTTAACTGTGCTATTCCATATCCACTTATTTTATCCACCCACATATCTATGTAATTCCGCCAAGTTGAACAATTTGCTGAGCTAGTTGATTTTTGAAATATTTATTAGGATCGAGAAATGTAAATTTCAAATGCATTGAAGCATTTTTGTTAACGATTCTAAGAAGTATTGACTCAAAAAAAGTCAGCGTCTGGGACTGGATTTGAACCAGCATCCGACTGGAAATCGGGAGGTCGCTGGTTCGACTCTAGTCCCAGACGTAGAATATTTTGGTTTGCTTGTAGGAAAGTAGGTACGTATCGAAAACTGTTAAAATACTACTTGTAGGATGTGGTCCTTAGTGACCGACTGACCGATAATAAAGGACTCGGTTTCTATTTATGGCGTACCCACGCCGGTGGCCGATCGGGCTGAAGGGCACGTCTGCAGATCTTCTCCTCTGCTGACGATAATTGTTCTTTCGAAGCCACTGGGATGCTGCACAGTAATTTCATGCCAAAAATTGTGGTTCACTTGCAACATTTGTCAGGTTAAATCTCCTTTTCCCTAATTTTCCTCCGTCTAAGCTGTGCTGTGTCCATAGCGTTGTTCCCTGAGCTTAGGCAATACCTTAAAAAATAATAATAGATAAATGGGGTCTATAGTTGTGTCCCTTTTATTTACTTTTATTCGATCAATGTTTAAGAAGGAGTAAATCTGATTGGCGAAGAGGTGTGCAGTGTCCTGACTGTAGTAGAATATCTCAATTTTAATGAAACAGAACTGCTCTGAATTTCTGGATAAAATATGCTCATGCCAACTACATAAACTCCCACATATTTCTAGTGAAATGACCCAAATTACTGGAAAGTAACGATATATTCACCCAAATCGAATAACAACTCCATAAAATACGTCAGCAGTTCCCAATAAAATAAATTTTTAAGTAAGGTTGTTCGAATCGAGTTTGCATGCAAGCACACAATTTTCTCACTGCAAAAACTGTTTTTATTTTATCGTATTCAATTTACCCTGGCTGAAGGTGGAATTGAGAAAGTATGAATGGAAAGGGCCTTTAACAAATTTCGGTAAACATTTCAATAGAAGCTCGGCTGAGAAAGGCGATGGAAGTTAAAATATCCATTACTCTAATGAGGTTTTTTACGACTGGCCTGAATGGAGCAGACTGCTTAGTGGAAGCCCGTATTATGCATGCTTGCAGTACCGAATCACTGCCCGCAGGACTCCATATGTGCACAACCGTACGTACACTGAAAAGGTTGTTAAAGGTGGCATAAAATGGGGAATAAAGCCAAAGGGTACCAAATTTTCCTGGCAGATAACGAAGGGTTTTATTTCACCATAAAATCACGCCATTAACTCTCATAGACCTCTGTAATATTCTTAAAGTAGACATTTTTGTAATTCAATCAACATGAAGGATGTTGCTCTATTTTAAAACAAATTTCAATAGTTTAAGTTGGAAAAAAATTCCGTAGTCCAAACATACTTTTTAAACCTTATGTTCTGTAAGAACATGTAGTCAGGGTTGCCGGCAGATGACGTTACCTGAAAGTACCTCAAAAGGCATTCTACACGCTAGAATGTTCATAATTTTAAGCAAAAGGTCCCATTCAGGAAATGAAATTCATAATCCTCCAAATGTAGGTACATCGACTTCAAACGCCAGAGGTATGAGAGGAATGTTACTAACTATTCCTAATAATCCTAATTGTGTCTAAAACTCTACTATTGTTGATGTGTTACTAGAGGACGCGATCGAGGGTAATGCAAAATATAAAACCCATGGAAAAAGAAAGTTCGCACCTATTGATAACTCTGTTTTTTTTTTTTTTCAAAATTTGGGATTGAAGGCCGTGTAAATTTTCATACAATAAAACAAGTTAAAATGAAGAAACCAGTTCTGAAGAAGGCGGCAAATCGAGGAGAACAAGCGCCGCTGTAAAATTTAAGCACTCTATCAGATTCTTCAGAGTCCAAGAGGTAAATTGCAGAAGTTGGATTTAGTATTTTATGGGGAGATATTTTGCTTTTATCTTTTTTTTCCGCTAAAAACAATACACTGATTAATTTAAAAAAAATCGTATTTTTGGCTTTTTGCAAATTTCTTTAATAGGTATTAATATCTAATATCGTACAGAAAGATAAAAAACTATGTATGTGTTCAATGATAGTGGCACTCTTTCCAACAGTGGACCGCTTGAAGTGATGGGAAAATGCTTTCATATCTATTATAACTCCATCAAAAAATTTATTAATCTTTTGTGGGTATTTGATCAACATTTGGGAACAATTTCTTGAAATTTTCTGACACTTAAGTTAGCCTTATAAATACATAAACGAGTTCAATTATATAGTTCTCTCGGACTATCTCTCAAATATTCCCCGCGTTCAATTTGTTAATGACATCGGCGTGAAGCTCTACTCTAAGCTTGATTTTGTTTCTCATATTAATTATGATGTTTCTAAGGGTAATTCCATGCTGGGCTTTATTAAACGT
>QYTT01083542.1:30268-41723 GCA_006980735.1 Dasypogon diadema
ATTTTTGTAATTCAATCAACATGAAGGATGTTGCTCTATTTTAAAACAAATTTCAATAGTTTAAGTTGGAAAAAAATTCCGTAGTCCAAACATACTTTTTAAACCTTATGTTCTGTAAGAACATGTAGTCAGGGTTGCCGGCAGATGACGTTACCTGAAAGTACCTCAAAAGGCATTCTACACGCTAGAATGTTCATGATTTTAAGCAAAAGGTCCCATTCAGGAAATGAAATTCATAATCCTCCGAATGTGGGTACATCGACTACAAACGCCAGAGCTATGAGAGGAATGATACTAACTATTCCTAATAATCCTAATTGTCCCCAAAACTCTACTATTGTTAATGTGTTACTAGAGGACGCGATCGAAGGTAATGCAAAATATAAAACCCATGGAAAAAGAAAGTTCGCACCTACTGGTAACTCTGTTTTTTTTTTTCATTTTGAGCTTTTTGGAAATTTCTTTAATAGGTACTAATGTCTAATATCATACAGAAAGATAAAACACTATGTTTGTGTTCAATGATTGTGGCAACTTTCTTTCCAAGGGTGTACCTCTTGAAGCGAGGGGAAAATGCTTTCATATCTATTGTAGCTCCATCGAAAAATTTATTAATCTTTTGTGGGTATTTGATCAACATTTGGGAACAATTTCTTGAAATTTTCTGACACTTAAGTTAGCCTTATAAATACATAAACGAGTTCAATTATATAGTTCTCTCGGACTATCTCTCAAATATTCCCCGCGTTCAATTTGTTAATGACATCGGCGTGAAGCTCTACTCTAAGCTTGATTTTGTTTCTCATATTAATTATGATGTTTCTAAGGGTAATTCCATGCTGGGCTTTATTAAACGTTGTACAAGGAAAGACAAAGGAAGGAATTCTCTAATCTTCAAGTGTCCTTAACATTATATAACTCGTTCGTCTAATCGCGCCTTGAATTCGCATCCCAGGTATAGAATACTTCCTACACTGTCCACATCTGTCGTATCGAGTCTGTTCAAAGCAGGTTCATTAGATTTGCGGTTAGATATGGAATGACCCTATGGTTCTTGCACCCTATCGCGAACAGCTTAATCTTCTTGGTGCGGCTTCCTAGAAGAGGCGGCGCAGAGTTACCCATATAGTTTTTTCCATCAGCTCTTGAACTCTAACGTTGACTTTTCGGGGCTCCGTTCAGGACAACTTGAGGGATGTGACCCTTTTGCTTGTTAATTTCTCTAGAATTAATTATGATAAGCATGAGCCCATTAATCGTATGTGTGCAGCAGTCAATTGCGTAGCGGAGTATTTCGATTTGGATTTGTCCAGGGTTGTACTGAAAAGTCATCTTTTTCTGGTCTTGTGATTCATATTAAACGTTGACATTACTAAATATTATCCTTTTTCTTTTGTCCTATCAGTTGGTCTAAACTTGCTAATAGTTAATAGTAGATTTGTACAGGAAATTTTGGTTTACATTTTATATAAACTTACCACGCCGTGGAAAAATTCTGAGAAAACTTCATATTTTTACTACCCAGCAGAAAATCAGGTAAAACTACTCCAAAAGTACTTACTGAAGCGTTGAGTATTTCAGATTTTAATTCAAAACAAAGAAAGGCGCTGCTTGGTACAAAATTTTCTAGAAGCCATTACCAGCGCTGTTACATTTGCTTGAAAGTAATGTGAAAATATAATTATATAGACCGAATTATGCATATTTATATCGAAGCCGAGATTAAGACCTACACCCCTTGGCGAGGAAATGGAAGGCCTTCTATTTAAGCGACCATCCTTTTCTTTCAGTTAGATATACATATGTATGTAAGATTTCTATTGAAGTCATTACAATCTCTCCCCAAGTGTTTTATTGTTTTTTTATTTTCAAAGTCGGGCTTCTTGTTATTAATGTTCGTTGGTCTAGATGGCGCCACTAATAAGAACGGTTGTTATGTAGTCGACTTTGCTGACTCTAAGAGAGTTAAGTGCACTCCTTAACTTTTATCATTGCAAGATCCACAAAGCTATACAAAAAAATGTGTATAGATCGACAATGTCCCGATTGGCAAAATATATTTTGCCAGCAAATCTTATTCGAGATCTTGGAGAGGAGTGAGGTATAATTCAGGTTACTTCCTTGTAACGTACAAAACAATTTTAATACTAGCTATTAATACCTTCCAAGTTCATGGTCATAAATACAACAACTTACTGACAACACTTAAATTATTTTCATATAATCAGACATCGAACCTTTTTTGCACGTAGTGTTTATTGTACGCATATTTGTATTGTATTCACACGTTGCATCCTGAATTGTAGCACATCAGTCCTTTTTATTTTTAGTTTCAGTAGCATGAACGCTGCGAACAAAGCGTTTACATAATCGTATTATATCGCCACCTCATTATTTCGAACTCGCCGATTTCCAGTTCGTTCAGAATATTAGAAGAAAGTTATTTGCATGCTCAAAAGGCATCAAAATTTTCTGGTCGCTTGTTAAGTCCGTCAAAAGAAACTTCAACATTTCTTCCATACCATGACTCATCTATAATGGGAATCTATATATAGGGAGTCATTCGAAAAGGCAAATGTACTAGCTGCTAATTTCGCTGCGCGAGCTCGCAACTTTGTGTGCGATACTAAACAAGGACTGCTTCATTTCCGCAGGCGCGAGGCCTCTAAAGTACTTGTGAACTTCGACATTGTATTATACATATTTAAGTTTTAGGGATCAAAACAACCATAATATTCTAATCACTATATTCGTATTTTTAATACATCTTGAGCGACGGCTATAGCTAGACTGTCTTGGCCTGGCTAGGAACTAGATTTTTAGATCAAGTTTAGTACATGCTTAGCTAGTACTGGATGTTGCTAATTCAGTGGGTCCATTCGATTATTTAGGCTAGTCTGCAAACTGTGATACTTATACTATATTTACTATTTATGATTCTAATTGCATTTTATTTATTATTTTATAATCCTAGTTGCATGTTATTTATTAATAACTCCTTTTAATTAGCTATGCTTCAGACATGTCTAAATCCTATGAACCTCATGGTATCTCGCCCCTGCTTCTTAAGATCCCACTCCCTGGCTAAACCTCTATTATATTATATATTTCATTTATCTTATTCAAAAATTATTTTCCCATCATTATAAAAACTCTCACAAGTTCAGCCAACTCCTGAAAAGGGAAAGGCATGCGATTCCTTTATCTACAGAACAATAGCAATCACTTCCATTGTGGCAAATACATTTGAAGCTCTTATCAATGCATAATTGATCAAATACCTAGAGACATTCCACATGATCGCCAATACGGCTTTAGATCCAGACATTCAACGAGCGACTTCATGACAGTCTTCATAGGTTCGGCGAGTCAACACACCCATCGTTGGGCATCTCGAAGGCCTTTAAGACAGTCTGGCATTCTGCCATTTTAGCTTAACTCCCAGCATTTGGTCTTGACACTTTTCTTCTTAACCTGGTTTGGTAGTTCCGGTTTTGACCGTTCGCGTTCCATATATGTATGTTATTTGGACGGTGTCATCTCTAACGCCTGCAGCATCAATACCAGCGTGCCCCAGGGCTCTGTGTTGTATCCACTCCCTTTTTGCTCTGCATTAATGACCTCTTTTCTCCAATCCAATGCGAACTCGTTCGAATTAGTGCCTGAATGCCGTGGTATGCAATTGATAACAATCGGGCACGCATGATTGATCCCCTTAAAGACATTAATAAAATACTCGTCTGAGGCAGGGGGAGTTCACAAAGTTGTCTAATTTCCCTTAAAAGTACATTCAAGTCCCTTCCACCTATCGTCGCCAATGGGGTAAGCATTTTAAACCTCCTAACTTAAATAACTTGGAGGTTCAAGTATCCAATAATCCTAGTTGGACGGATCATCTCTTTGCTATTGTAAAGAGTGCCATTAAGTGCTTGGAGTTCCTGCATCCTTACAAGAAATACCTTACCCCGTACGACTTAGCGCTCATACACAAGGCTCATATCAGACCTTGACTTGAACTTAATTCGCATATTTGTGCAGGCGCAGGACGTACTGCGTTGTCCGTGTTGGACAAAGTCCAAAAAAGAACTTTCTGAGCTTATTGGCGATGATGTGACTACTTCTAAAATCGATTCCCTGGAACACAGATTCAATGTTGCTTGCCCAACGCTCTTTTGTTGCTATTTTAATGCACATTGTTTTAACGAAATATCTGGTCTGATCCCTTATAGATTAATCGCTATGCGCGGATATCACACGCTTCGAGCTTTCTTCATCCTTTCGTCCTTGAGACAAGATCTTGTAGAACGATGAAATTCCGAGAATCATTCTTAAGCCGAACTATACGAATGTGCAACAGGCTACCATCTCATCTCAACTTTCATAGTTTGACATTTTATTTGGCGGCATAACAATGTATTACCTGAATCTGAACGCATCCTTCTGGCCCAAATTTTGAAGGTAACATTTCTCTCACTCCTTTCGTGACTAACCTAAATAACCTAAATAATAATAACCTAAATAATATTAGCCCTGAGCAAACGTAGGTGTTATTACATTTAGATTTAGTAGGGTTACCCCTAACTATACTTTTACTATCTCCTCCAATTATGGAATCTAAAATTATCCAAACACTTTCTCTATATTTTGAAAAATTTGAACGAAACGCATACTTTTTATGGTCTATACTTATCGAAAATAGTTTTTTACATTAACTACACGTCTGTCGAAGTTCACATGCAGTAGAAGTGGGCAATTCTGGGCAATTTCCTTTCCTTTCAAATTAGTTTTTGTCTACATTTTTCAGATTTAGAGCGTCTTTTTCTTCAGAATTACTAATTCACAAAAGTCGGGATATAGTATGACAGCAGTCTTCACAATTACGTCAATATTTGTAAAAAAAGCAAGGAGCTAAATTCATTCCCTGTCGCAGACTTTAAATAATGTTTGGTCGCATTTACGAGTTGCGGTTAGTCACTCATTGGAAGGAGCAGAAATTGATGGCTGAAGACATGCACATATTTGAAAGCTCGACACGGATGAGATGTCAAAGAAACTTTGTAGCCAGTAACATAGCTCTTAAGATAAATTTGCACTCATCTAAGATCAGCAGAAGTATATATCATCAAAACGAAAATGTTCCCGTTTGGGATTCATTCTGCTCCCTGTACTTTGTCTTTTGAGACGATATGTC
Source organism: Dasypogon diadema (assembly GCA_006980735.1). Taxonomy (NCBI): domain Eukaryota; kingdom Metazoa; phylum Arthropoda; class Insecta; order Diptera; family Asilidae; genus Dasypogon; species Dasypogon diadema. The sequence continues at coordinate 35,460 of QYTT01083542.1, forward strand.
TTAAGGCCGATATTCATCGCAAGGTACACGTTAGAAACGGAGACGAACATTCAATTTGAAGGCACAATAAGGATATATGGCAAAATTGAATATAGCATGTACGCAGACAAAAGGACTCTTTTCATCATCAAGATATCTCTTTCGATATTAATCAAGTAAGCAGACGGAGCGAAGGGAAATATTTTCCTTTCAGAGCCAAGTTTCTTCCCTTTTCCCGTGGATGTAAATGTAGGGCTTATGTGACTCAGTTGATGTTTTATCTCGAATCGAGTGAAGGATATTAAGAATCAAATAATAAAAAACTGTGTGCACTCTATAAAAGTGAAATAAAAGAACCGGGGTTGACTACATAGGTGGGGCCCTCAAAGAAGGGGGTAATAAAAGTGATTTTCATTTCGCGGTGTATTATTTTTGCATAAATTCTACTTGAGTGATTTTTATAGCGACCGCAAATGTTTTTTCCTTAGAACATGTTGGCGAACGGGATATACAAGGGCAATATAAAAAATAAAAAGACATTATTTTATTGCTTCATAGTAAAAGGAAACACAATCTGCATGCAAGAATGGTTCTGAAAACCTCCAAAAATTCTTTGTCTGTTCCCGGCTCTTATTATTTCTTAAACTTTCGGATTAATGTCAGGGGAGCATTTTCTCGTTATCTCTGTGGGAGCAGTTATGTTTGATGTTTGATTCCCTCCCCAGGGCACACAGTTATTGCAATCCATCTCAGAGTAAATGCAAGACAGGAAATTTATGCAATTAAGAATTAATACCAATCATAAAATGGTGAAATGATGGAATTCCCCTAAAAGTTACGACTGTTCTTTTATTGTCATACTACTCGTTAGCATTTTCCGACTTAGAGCAAACATCCTTCGGCATCTTCCTATCATTTTTCTGTTATTAAAATTAATGACCATGACAGACACTAGTACGGCTTTTATGAGCTCTCATCTAGTTTGGAAAAGTCATATAATATGTTGCTGCTTGTTATAGCTTTAATTTTATTTGTAGGAATATCGCCAGGAATTTGGAACACTGGATCATATGTATAGAATTTGCAATTTGATAAAATCCCCCTGGTAAATTAGGGGAATCGATGTGGTTTACTGAACAATTACGTTTTGCGCATTAATTATACAAATTTAGTATGCTGTTTTTTAGGAAGATTGGGTGCGATTACCCATAGTGGATATTTAGAGCCAAACCTTCAAAAAAGAAAACTATTATTAGATATAGTAAAATATTTGTCTGCAATTAAGTTCTGCGTATTAGTTTGGAGTATTGAATGGGTTTTGAAAGTTCTTTTAATTCACAGGCATCCCAAAAAGTACAGTAAACTGCCATAGTACTACTCCTACTGTTTACATTAATCTGTAAGGAATAGTTGAGCTTGAAATTATATAAAAGGTTTTAAAATAGGGGATCCCATTAAGAAATTGAATGACGTTCATTCTTTACGAATTATATTGTCATTTTTACTCATATATACCTAGGAATAATTTTACCAGTGGCAAACTATTTCAAAACGATTTTTGTACCCTGTTCTGAAATATCAATTCAAACATTAAGGGAGCAGTAATCCCCAACCAGCATGTTTGAAAATGCAAAAGATGTTCATATTTTTAGATACTATGAAAAGTTACTTTCTTTTCTTTCTTATCTTGATTAAAGTTGTCATTTTAAACAGTATTTTTCGTATTTTCCGTAATACTTTTCTGGTACGATTCACTCACAGTTTTATAGGAAAGAAAACTGCATTTTTATGATTTTCGAAATATCGTTTTTATATAATATGGTAAAGACGGTACAAGGCGGTACTTTTTATTTAATTACACAACTTAAAATGTGTTAAAATGATTCACAACATGTAAAGTAAAAAAGTTTAAAAATATATTTGCATTTATTGAACTCCATTTATTAAGAAATATTAAGTTACAATATATTCATTTTCCTCACAATCAGTCGAAGTCTCAGACTTAGGATATGTAAGCGATTTTCGACAATGATTTTGCATAAATTGAAGGTTTGATCGATCAACAACTAATTTACCAACCCTTCTCCTTCCAAGTCTGTTCCTCCTTTTCGTGTAAGTGCGATCAAATACCAACTAATTTCATTCACAAGCGGCCGAGAATAAGGAATACTTAAGACTTGGGAACCAATAATGACAATTTTTTTATTTGTGTTAGTCAAGGGCCCTCCAACATAAGGGGCTTGGGCCTTATAAGTCGGCCAACAGAAAGCCACTTGGGTACCAGAAGGGTCCACCCCTAAAAAATGTCGCCACAGGGTCTCCCGGTTCGGGAAACCTTGAGCGAAGCTATTTGGCCTGTTGGTAGCTATAGTAACAAATAAGAAACAAAATAACGCAAACACAATGTCCAAGGGAATCCCGCTGAGGGAAACAAATTATTCGTAATCGTTAATAAAATCTCACGATCCAAAAATTTTTCGACTGAGAGTATAGGCATTTTATAGCCTCCTTATAAATCTAAACGATAACAAATATACAGAGTAGTTCGGAATTGATGACACAAATTCAAAGGGCTGATAGTAGACTTTAAATGCAGCCAAAAACTTTATATGAATGTTAAAAATGTACCCCAAAACAAGAAATATATTAAAATTTAAATTTCATCTGAATTTTTCTCCAAACTTACTTGTCACCTGGGAATGCGACAGGTGAATTTCAATCAAACTGAATTCTTAAATTAAAAAAAAATGAAATACTATTATTAGACAAGAATAATTTAAGTAATTGAAATAAATCAAATTACCATGCAAACAAAAAGTTGGAATTACAGCAACAACACAAGAGGGGAAAACAAGGCAATTAGTGTATTTATCAAGTACATTTTAACAATTAAAACAAAGAACAATAGCGTGTAACTACAAAACAGCACGAAAATTAACAAAAATTTAAACAAAGTGGCAGGTAAACAAATTGAAATTTCACAATTTTCACACAAGTTTTTCACGGAAAATTCAACATTCACAAACACGAAAGGTAAAACAAGGTGTACCACAAGGATTCACAAGGCAAATAACATACAAAAATAAACCAGAAAACAACAAAATAACTTAAAATCAAGTAATAAATGCACCAGTGCCTGAACATAAACAAAATGTCAGCCGCGACAATTTTCACAAAAAACACGTTGCATAATAATTTTCACGGTACAAATCACACAAAACATGCAACACTGAGTATTCAGAAGGAACTTACTTGAGTTCTCCCGTAGGTAAAACACCTGAAACCACCAAAAAAGACTCGCGAAACACAACACCTTGGGAACGCGAAACTTGAAAACCGCGAAGTGCGAGTCTTATTTAAATTGATCGCGCGAATCGATTGGTGCTGCCGGAGATGTAATTAATTGAATTTTTTACGCGATATTTGCAATTTTTTATGGCAATCACTTGCAATGAGAGGAAAAGACACAGACTGTGGAAAAGAGACAACTCGTTTTTCACCAAATTTCTCCCAAAATTTTCCAAACTGGAAGGAAAAATGGATGATCGCCATTTTATAGTAAAAATTGATTTTAATAAATTTATGAAAAACCTTACTTTATGCGATATCAATAGAAAGGTGTGTTTTCTAATAAAATTTATTCCGAATATATTTTCAACAAAATTCAAACGTACAATTTTCTGCAAATTCGAATATGGATAAATTTTCAAGGAAAAAATGTCGGCACAGAAAGTATATAAGCCGAGGTATTGGAGGATTCGAACCCTTAGTTTTTTTTAAATTCGACGAGTCAAGACGTGTGGATTAACAAGGAGTCAACCTAGAAGCAGTGAAAATTCCAGAAAATTTAAAGAATTTGAATAAGGTTAAACATAGTTCTCAATTGTGAGTAATTTTGGCCATATCTGCGTGACTCTCTTCATTTTTTTCTTCCCTTTTTTTCATCACACTTTTTTGAGAATTTTTTTCATTGCATTTTGGGCCTTTTAATTTTCATTTTACTACGAACATTCATTCGCTACACTAGCTTTGTTCCTATACACAACCATGGAAATAATAACTAAAGGAAAGGCCCTGTGTATAAAATCCGTGTACATGAGATAAGCACTTGCGCATGTTGGCAAGGGGTAAAACGGGCAACGGGGGTATCGCCTCCTTTGACGTTTTTTGATGTCATTTTGATGATTACAAAGTACGAAGTCGCGTTTTTAAGTGTTTTTGTGAATTCTTACCTAAATTAGAAAGTGGAAGTTTTGTGAGAAGATGAAACATAGTGGCAGTTTGCTTACTGCAAAAGATAATTTTCAATAAAGGCCGAAAAACCTGGAATTTTTACCATGAAGTGCGATGTCTTGTTTTGTAAAAACAATCGGAGATATTCAGCCGGGAAATCATTTTTTAGGGAAGATAAAGTGTTTTAAAAAGGGTTCTTGGTCTTTTTTAAAGAAATAATCGTAAAATGTCTGTTGAAATTGAATAAATTACCTGTAAAATTAAGTTTAAATTCACCCTTCTAGAATTGTTTACATTTTCAGTTCCCCGAGTTTTTATGTCGCCTCGCTTTCCAATGGCAGCACCAAGAAATTTTAGTTGTAATTAATGGGGGCATCGAAAAAATTTTTACAAATAATTGTGAGATTCCATGAGTAATAACAAATGAGTTAATAAGCCCATATGGAAAGTTCTTTTCAAACTTTTTATTACTTTCGGTATCATCAAACCTTTATGCAAAATATTTATACGACAAAATATATTAACCCCCTTTAAAATTACCACCGATTGACTACTTCTATGGCAAAAACTAAAACATTGCCTACCACATATAAAAAATTGCTTAATTTTCTCGGAGTTATGGCCTTTCCTTTAGTTATTATTTCCATGTACACAACAATGACTATGGGCCCAATTCTGCTTTGTTTTCGAGATATGGTGAATTTTATATTCTCAATGAATTCGGGTACCTTGACTTATATCCTTGGCTATATTATAAAAATTCTTTAAGGTAAGTAATTTGTTTAATTCTTATTTTTAAGCTTATTAAGGGCGCGTTTTAAGTCTATGCTCATCCAGCACTTTGCCTCAAATATTTGGGAAATATTAACCCAAAAGGCCAAAAGGACTCCCATCAAATATTCCGAACGAAAGTTTTAATTTTTTAAGTTTTTTATAAGAATTAACCTTTTGTGTCGTTTTCTTAAAAAACATGTGGCAAGTATGCCACCGGTATCATTTTCACCAAGACACTTCTTTCTTTGGATGGAAATCGAAATAAACTAAAACCTTAAAAAAATTATCGAGTTAGCTACCCAAAAATTGTTTGAGGAAATTAATTCCACATAGGGCAAAAGCGCAACATATGATCAAAAATGAATACGAGTTGTAAGATAGATGTGTTCGTGATGCAGGGGGTAAGATATTTGGAAAAAGTAACACTCTAAGAACTAAACAACAAACCTGTGAGCGAAAAGCTTTAGAAGCGTGTAAATTGAAAATACATTTGTGAAAGTATATCGAGGGCTTATGGTGAAAATCCTTTATCGCACATGTTTTGTAAAAATTATTTTATTCCATAAAAAAGGACTGACAAAAGTTACATCACTCTGGCATAAAATTTCTCCAAAAAATTTTTTCTTGCTGATAGGGGATTTTCACCATACAAATAAGAATTTTAATGGAATTTCTGGTACTGCATTTTGCCTGAACGAGGATATCGTCAAAATCCATTCTTATTTGTTATCCATCCTATCGCCGGCAAATAGGAAAGTAATAAGGGTAAAATAAGTTCCAAGGAAAAATTAAAATTGTATAGTGGTGTATACTGGCTAGAGGGTGATAAATATCTTTGGTCGTTTTAAGATACAACTCATTTGTAATTACCCAAACTCATTAACTTGAGTGAACATCTTTCTTAACCGTAAGTTAACAAGGGGACTTTTTTTGCTCATGTAAGAAAATCCTTTCGCCTGGGTTCGTCGTAAATTAAAACTAAGACGGAACAACGTAAATCAAGGAAGGGTTTTATTGTCTCGCTATTTTCTACCTTATGCTACTATTCGCTTTGCTCCTGATCCTTAAGAACTTTGTGAAAACACAAATATTTTAAGCCATCAGGTTGGCGGAATAGGGAAGTCATAGGGTGTTGTGAATAAATTACCATCAGAAATTTTTACGCGTATTGCTAAGAGTGACTTTTGTGCGTATTATTGCAATTAGTGGGTATGTGCACAAGTTTTTTGTTTCCATATACATACATTGCAATTTCGGTAATAAGCAGTAAGAACGAGT
>QYTT01083543.1:9758-22598 GCA_006980735.1 Dasypogon diadema
ACAAATGAATAAGAAAACGCAAATTTTTCTGGTAGAGTACTCTCTGCATTACCCTGCCATCAACACTCACTTTTACCTTACCTTTTGCATGACCAAGTAATTGATGCTAGTTATTTACATTTTTCTTTGGTAAAATTAAGAAACAAACACAAATGAATAAGAAAACGCAAATTTTTCTGGTAGAGTACTCTCTGCATTACCCTGCCATCAACACTCACTTTTACCTTACCTTTTGCATGACCAAGTAATTGATGCTAGTTATTTACATTTTTCTTTGGTAAAATTATTCATTACCATGTTCATCAAACGGTGAATTTCCTACTGGGATATTTTATTTCAAATGAGGACTACTGCAAAAGAGGATAAATGATATCCTGAATTATTATTTGTTAATATTTATGTTAATTGTTTAAAAGATTTTAAAAGAAAAGCGAAGTGCGCAAGCCTCGCATTTCGCGCTAAATTCGAACGGCTAACACATTACTTTTTGCAATACCCGGTAATGAATAACAAGACCTATGCTCTTTCTTGCAAGACAACGGTCATTATTACTTTTATCAGATACTCATTTTCCTGCTGGTTGGTATTATTGTACTGTTACGTTATGACACTCTGTTTTCTACCATTAGGGAATAAAGACATGTTACAGCGGCGAGCCGCGTATTCAAAATTTTCCAAATTAACAAAATTCTAGTTCACTAGCATATTATGAGGTTGAGGGAGAGAGTTATATTTGGAAGGGCTTTTGATATCAACATCTAGTATGCGTTTATTCGGAGGCGTTCCGTCTAATTATATTACGACGTCTATAATTTATTTAGAAACGTCTGGTTTATTTATATTATGACGTCTATTCTTCAATCACTGCAAAGTGCAAAACACTCTCTAAAATTTATCCGCAATTATAACACATCCAACATGGATGGCAGTTTCCGTTCCGTTAGTAAACTTCTCTTCAGATAAAACATTTAAATTATAATCACTTTTTATCGTAGTTTTAATTTTCATCTGTTGGGCTTGGCAGATGGCTATAATAAGCTTTCCGGCAACGAAGTGTTCGTGACATACACACGCAAGGAAGTGTTCGTGACATACACACGTATCTCTAAACGAAAGGGAAAACTGGAATTCCACACAATTTTCACTTTTATTTTTGTGAATTTATTGTCAGTTTTCTATCGATTTTCACCCTGGAATTGTCGGAACCAAAACAGAAGGACATAATGACCCAGCTATAAAAATAGTTATCAGACATAGTGTCATTTAAGTGGACTTCCACTTTAAGCTGTGACGTTGAATGTGACCCCTTAAAGTATTTATAGAACACACACAGAGAGAGAGAGAGAGAGATGACTAAATTGCATGCTATGAATGGAAAGATTAAGGAAGCAAAATTAATAATAGTAATAAATGTAGGCTACGAGTTGTATGTTTGTGTCGAACGTTAAAATGTGTTTGACCCCTTAGGAACAACATTTCCGGTTCTTGAATACCATACGTTTATTAAAATTAAATTAACTTTCTACCAGTGCGACAGGCAAGAGAGTTCTAACCTAGTTTCTGTGTGTCGGCAACCTATGACTTCTCCCTTCCTGTCCTACTCATGATAATGACATTGTAATGGAGGGCGAAAGAAACCCTTGTGACTTGTGTACTTAAACGGTTTGATTTAATGGAAATCGAAACATTATGCGAGAATATCAACTGCTAGCAATTTGAGAGCATGTAAATTAGTTCCATTAGCATTATGCAAACGCCCCTAAATTATATAATTTTGAAGAGGGTGTAATTGAGAAAGAAATGAAAGAAAGTTAGTTCTATGTTCTATCTAAAAAACTCCTGGTAATATGGGCATGCTTTTTAAGTAATATGGCAATAAATTGGTAATTGATAGATATTTACTTATCCTTGGACAAATTTTTATAGATTCTTCAATTTTCCTATTATAATGTGAAAGTTTAAATTTTCAAAATAACCTAATTACTACTGAATTCAAAAGTGAACATAATGCACTTACTTTAATAAATATTATAAATTTTATGGTTTTTTTTATTTAATTTATGATAACTCTTCGAAAATTGTTTTAATAGAACCGCTTCCTGTTTTGATAAGATTGATAGGTTTTCAATTGCAATAAAATATTTCACTTGTTAAAGTTCCACTCAAAAAAAGAAAATTCGAAAAGTTTTGAGGGTGGGGTTGCCTAAATGGCTAAATGACGAACACTGTGGCATAAAAAGATTTATTGTGCCGCCATCCAAGAGGATTTGATCTCACCGGGTGTTAAGACATCCCGGAGGAAGGTCCTGTTTTTTAGCTACGCCAAAGCTGGACATTTATCCAAAATGTGTATGGTGGTCTCGTCGTCTTCCAAGCAATGGCGACATTTCGTCTCATTAGATAGGCTCATTTTAGTCTCTTAGTAGTGGATGTTTCCACAAGTTCTGGAAGAACTCCTTCATTATACCTATTCACAAGGAGAAGGGTAATAGAATGCGAAATTTCTAATTACAGACCGATAGCAAAATTGTCCTGTTCAGGTGTCTCCTCAATGTAGGGATATTCTTTCGTCTAATCAGTATGGTTTTGTGTCAGGCATGTATACTAAAACGAATCTACTGCAGTTCACCTCTAAGACTATATCTGATTTCGGCAATAACCTAGAAATTGATTGTATCTTCTATACTGACTAAGGCCTAAGATAAACTGTCACACTCGGTCATTTTACTTAAATTACAGAAACTTGGATTTCCAATCTTATTCTTGAGATGGATTCAGTTGTATCTGTCTGATAGATCATATCAGATGGTTTTTCGCGGCCTTCGGTCTAGAGTCATAAGAGCCATGTCTGGGGTGCCTTAGGGTAGTCATCTTGGCCTTCTTATTTTTGTACTTTCCATTGACGATATCGTGCATCTTTTGAATCATTCCAGTGTTTTAATTTATGCCGACAATATGAAAATTTTCTTCTTCATCAATGATTGCCGATGACTGTACTTCTCTTCAGGAGGACTTAAATATTTCTTATTCCTGGTGTGGACACAATAACTTAGAGCTTAACATAGACAAATGTGAGGTCATATCGTCTCCTAGCAGGCGTAATACTAACTACACATTTGCCGCAGACAGGATTCCTCGTGTGCAATCGGTTGTCAACCTTGGCGTGAAACTTGATTCAAAGCTTGACTGTGTTTCCCATAGAAATTATGTGGTTTTTAGAGGTACCTCCATGCTTAGTTTCATCAAGCGCCGGTCCAGGTGACCGTCGATTTCTCTGATGTTGTACTAATCCCAGGTGTGAAATCCTTTCTATGCTGTGCATGTCGACTGTATCGAGTCTGTTCAGCGCAGGTTCATTAGATTTATGCTTAGAAATTTGCCTTGGGATAACCCTGAAATCCTTCCACCTTATCGCGCGCGACTTAATCTTATCGGCATGATTGCGCTGGAACAGCGTGGCAATGTTGCTTTGATTCATCAGCTCTTGAACGCTAATATCGACTCCGTGGAACTCTGGGGTAGGGTGTCCTTTAGGACCAATATTCGCCGCTTGAGGGGTGTCCCTCTTTTGCATATTAACTTCTCTCGAACTAAGGCATGAGTCTATTAACCGCATGTGTATAACAGTTAACTGTATTGCTGGGCACTTTTATCTGAATGTGTCTAAGGTTGTACTTTCTGTCGTCTTCATGTCGTTCTATGACTCTTCGACTGGGTGTTGGTTCATAAAAAAACCTGGGCTAATCTTTTATGTTTTTTTGTTGATTAGGTCTTGTTCGCGGAAATATATGAAAGCTTCTTCATTCTCCTCTACGCCTCTATGGCCAGGTATTCAACAGAGAATGGCCAGGTGTGGCAGGGTGTTTCAAAATATTCCCTGTCAAACTGAATGAGAGTGCCCTAAGCGCTACCTGGTTGTCAGATAAATAAAAAGCATAAAAGTACAACTCCTTACAAAAATAAAAGCTTCACCATTTTTTTTCAATTCAGTGTGATGAAACAACTGATTTGGCCCAGTGTAGTCAATTGTTGTGTCGACGGTGAAAATTTCAGAGAAGAAATGCTCTTTTTAAACTAATTAAAGCTGTTGTTATCATGTTTGCTGTTTGTGAGGTCTTGAACAAAAAACGGTCTTTGCTGGAAAATAGTCGTAGGGGTTTGTACTGATGGTGCACCAGCAATGCTTAGGTCACGTTTGGGATTTCTAAAGTTGGCAAAGGAAAAAATTTCTGACATAATTGGAATCCACTGTGTCATCCACAGACAGGCTTTGGCTTTGACTTAAAAAACCCTACCATACGACCTAAACTTGTGGCTGAAATTGGCAATAAGAGTTGTAAATTTTATTAAAGCGAGCGAATTAAATTCAAAGGTTTGTGGAGATCTCTGTGCTGATCTCGAAGCGGAACACAAAAATTTACTGAAGTTTGTTGGTGGTCCAAGGGAAATATCCTAGGTCTATTGTACGAATTAAAGACTGAGGTGGAAATATTTCTACACAGCCAGCGAAATAACGATTTGTACGAGGAAACAACAAACAAACGAGGAATTTATTTTTTCTCTGGACTACGTTGCAGATTTTTTTAAAGCTTTGTACAACCTGAATTTAAAACTGAAAGGGAAAAACTTAAATATTATATCATCATATGATACTATCATTACGTTCATGGAAAAAATTTACCTATGGAAGCGCCGACTAGAAGCTGGAAATCTTTCATCAACAGCAAGGAACTTGGTCAGAATGACTATTTGAAAAATATTGAGATTAACTATCACCTGGACTCGCTCATAGAGGAATTTAAACATTATTTTCCTGAGTTTTCGTCGGTTCATTGGAGTTGGAGATTAACACGTAACCCCTTCGACATTGATGTTGTTCAGGAAGAGGCCATTGAACTAAAGTGTGACACAAAAGCCAAAGACGAGTTTAAAATCATGAGTTTGGCCGAATTTCGGGTCAGTCATCTCTAGAGCTGCCTTTTTTTTCTACGTAGCTTTGCGAATCGGCATTTACTGCTCTGATACTTTTAAAAAATAAAAATAAATCGTTGCAGCGCAAAATTTTAATATTCACATGCATGCGGCACACTCGTCTGACCTCACGTATCTACCCGTTCGGGTAGCCACACTTAGTGATGCTTCCCTCACTACGCTGCGCCACGCCGCCGCCGAGCCACAGCCGCCGCGCACATTGTGTATAGCACATGGCGAATCCCGCGCTCGCGACGCGTATATGTTTAAACGGCAAATGTTTAAGTATTCCGTTTTTCCACACATGTCTCGGGTGCATTTCCTTAACATCTACATCCCTCCGATAAATATAGTAAGCATAGATAGATCATCACGCCCATGTAGGTCGAAATTTCAAAAACGCTTGAACAAAAAGTTTATTTATTTCTCATCACGTGCCTAAATACAACGTTTCATGGTTTTATCTTCAATAATGACGGACTCCCATACAAACTTCCATCCCCTATTTCAACCCCTTCAAACCTTTTTTTCGCGACAAAAGGTAGCCTATGTCCCCTTCTCCAAGGTCCAATCTATCTCTGTACCAAATTTCATCAAAATCGGTTCAGCGGTTTAGGCGTGAAAGCGTAACAGACAGAGTTACTTTTGCATTTATAATATTAGTATGGATGTTACGATAACATACTATATGTTACGTCGAAATAAAAAATGTTTGGTTAAAAAGCTGTTTTTTAAATTTTTAAGTGAACTGCTTACTGCGTTGTCTGTTTAAAACGACCCTTGAATGTCGTTATAAATAATTTCTACTGTACGCACTTTTAAACAAGCCAATAAGGGTAGAATTTACTTTGGTGAGTGTCCATGAAATAACGATTTAGATTAGAAAAGGCATAAAACTTGAAAAAATTTGGATTGGGTAATCTCTGACTTTCTATGCAAACATTCACATACACAAATATCCCAAATTCAATATGCGATTGCATGTCAAAGCGTTATTTATTATAATTAAGGAACAAAATCCAAAATCCGGCAGTAAAATTGTCGATAGGATTACAAGGAACTGCACATAACAAACTGCCTCAATACAAGTTGTAATTAGTCAACATGATTAATTGAAGAAAATATGCTTCTGTGCAAGAAGTAATCACGCAGTTAATAAATTACAGTTTCCAACCCCCTGAACGTGAAAGCATTACGAAGCGTTACATTAAAGTTTTCATGTTGTGATGTGCTCTTTTAAATACCAGAATATTAAATGTATTACAAAACAAAATTTAATTATGGATTTAGCACATCATAGCCCTTCCGCCAAGAATTCGATTCGTCGAAGCTTGAAGTTAAATTAACCAAAATGTGGATGTTCTCACCCTTCGGTTAGCAGTGAATAATTTATTAACTAATTACCGTGAGTAAGGAGAATTTCTGGTAATGATTATGTTAATTCTGTACACACCTCAAGTGTTCTTTTGCTTGATGCAGGAGCAGCTTCATTTAACTCTCTAATCAATCACTTGGCTGACAAAAGAAAGTTAGGTTAAAAATTCACGCAAGAATTTACGAGTTTCACCTTTCTTGGAGGTTCGGTTCCAACCAAGCCAATCATTAATCTACTCGAACTTTCACTACCACACATTTTATTTTACCCCCAAAAGCCGAACTACCTATACTTAGTGACTTTTATGAATTTGCTTTGTATTGCCTGCCCCATTTCTGCAATCAATTCCTAAATTAAATTACGTCCGGTACAACATTTTTGTAAAGAGTGTTTACTATGAGGCAAATCTAAGTGAATGAAAGAAGAAACGTATTCAGTTACACGAGTAGAGTATAATCCCTCAACCAAACCCATTGAGCTTCTCGGTTATCAAGGTATCCCTACCCCCTACCACTCTTATCAGTTAGTACTATTTTTTATCCACGAGAGTGGCGAATAAAAGGAAGGAGTGCAAAATAAATGAATGTTCCCTGACTTTGATTTCGCACACTCCCAATATTTGGTGCCGCTTAGAATGCTCCCCCGGGGGCTCATTCCCCGAAGTACGCTCCAGCTCTGATATATCCTCTATATATATATCGAATTGCAACTATTCACGCAATCTGGAACTAAATCGGGAAAAATGGTCAAGAAATTTTCCTCTGACCTTGCTGAGATCCTTTGCCCATATATATATATATATATATATAGAGTTATATATTTCAGTAATTTTTGATAGGAGTTGGGGATCAGCGAGAGGATAAAGTCGAATAAATATTTGTTACAGACCACTTTAACAATTTACTTTCGACCGAAAAGTGTCTCTCGACAAGTAACTGCTTTCTTTGTTTAGGCCTTAATCCGTTCCAGTAATTGACAGCGGACATGATTGGGTGAGTAATTCGAAAAAAATCGAATCAATCGTACACCGAGCCTTGATTACCGAGCTCTCTGTGTCCATTAGTGAAATGGATGCGAAGGCAGTTTTGGATCCCTTCCGATTCCTTCAGGGTACCATCCAATTTTTTACGACAGCTGCTAATTTAGACTTCTTAAGTTCCGTATCGTTCATTTCTCCTTGTTTATCTTGTGATTTTCCCTTTTGGAAACAATTTTTGAGGGTGATTTCCTCTCGAAGAAATCAATTACGTTCCAACAAGTCTCTGACAAGGTGTATTTGCCCCGCTCGCTTGAGGCGAACATTTTAGAAAATAACAAAGGCTCTCGAAGAATTCCTCCCAGTTACGGAAGATCATATGATGTGGAAACAATGACCCCCCACAATAGTAAATTTGTGAATCATTTCCAGGACGATAAAGTCCCCAATTTACTTTTACGATGATACTCATTTGGCGTGAATGAAAATTTAACAATTTCAGTTTAAATCTAAAGAGTGCGGTTTATTCTACTTTCGACTCTACAATAATTACGCAAAGTAAATTAATATAGTAAGTTCAGGCAAAGTTCATTTGATAACCTTTTCAAATTTTAAAGATAAACGAGGAAACTTGTAAGGACGATCTCATTACTTCAAGTACATAGATTTAGAGTATTACAAGTTTATGCAAATGTTTATAACGCACAACCACTTTCACCGACGGTACTTAATTACACTTATTAGATTTTTTCTTATTTAATTTATTCCACTTACGAAATTTTTTTGGAGTCGCGACCAGTTTCGCCGTATCCAGCATCATCAGGCAACACCAGACAAGCGAAACCGACCGTGACTTCGAATAAATTTCGTAAGTGGAATAGATTAAATAAGAAAAAATTTCATAAGTGTAATTATGGAATTCTATCAAGTACCGACGGTAGTCTGTAAGTCTGTAAAAAGAGAAACAAAATCGTTTAAAAGATGTCTGTTTGTCTATCCGTATGTCTGTCTATCCTGTCTATCTATTTGACGTAGAGTCTGAAAATTTAGTCACAGATACCTTATTAAAATTAAAACATTACATTCGAAAATGGGCCCATTTGGATTGAACAACTCCTTCATAGATACTTTGGTAATGTTAAAATATCCTGGCAGAAAATGAATCAAATCGGGCAATTATTTCGAAGGGTTGCCATATGAGATATTTGAACGCAAGAAGAGTTCGCAGACTCATTGGGCGTAACACAAACAGCAATTTCCAAGCGTCTAAAATCATTGGAATTCATCCAAAAGCAAGCAAATTGAGAACCACATGAATTGAGGCCGACAGATGTCGAAAGGCGATTGTACACGTCTGAAATGCTGCTTAAGCGCCATAAAAGGAAGTCGTTTTTGCACGGAATTGTTACTGGCGACGAAAAATGGATTCATTACGACAATCCGAAGCGCAGGAAATCGTATGTGAAGCCCGACCAACCAGGAACATCAACATCAAAGCCGAATATCCATGGCCCCGCAGTAATGCTCTGTATTTGGTGGGATCAAAAGGGTATCATCCATTATGAGCTACTAAAAGCTGGTGAAACTATTACGAAAGAACTCTACAGACAACAACTGATTCGCTTGAAGAGGGCATTGAAAGAAAAAAGGCCAGAATATACGACCAGACATGAGGTCGTAATTTTCTATCATGACAACGCTAGGTCTCATATTGCTACAGTGGTTAAAAACTATTTGGGAAATAGTGGATGGGAAGTTTTGCCTCACCCATCATATTCACCAGACCTTGCGCCTTTCGGACTACCACTTGTTTCGGTCGATGCAAAATGTCCTTACTGAAATACGCTTCTCTTCAGTTGAAGATATCAAAAATTGGCTTGATTCGTTCCTGGATTCAAAAGATGAGCAGTTTTTTTTGGCATGGAATCCATTAATTGCCTGAAAAGTGGGAAAATGTCATAGCTGCTTGACAGTATCTTCATTTTAGCTTTTTGAATTTCAGTCACAGTTTTATTATGCAATATTATAAGATTATATCTCAGCTTAACAGATTTAAATTATCTTCCAAAGAAACAAAGCATAATTACGTTCATTAATAAGTTTTAATATTTAATATCAGCTCAAATAGGGTGCTTTCTGCTAAATTTCATAAGAGCGGGTATAAAAGGTGAAGTACTTGTGGAATGGTTTCCCATCATTAACTCTAAAAAAGTTTTAGGCCCCCGTTATCAAATTATCGTAAATGAGGTCTTTAACGTTCCTGGAACTATTAAAGTTTATCTTTAAAGATGCTATTGGCATTATTGTGGCGTTCATTAAAAGCACGTGCGAATGATATGAACCTACCAAGAACCAAATAAAGTCGAAGGTTTACTTTTTCTATATTTTTTTCGACAGGCATACTGACATCACTATAAATAGAGGAATTCAGGGGCTCTCTTTTATAAAAGCCCAGTAGGAAATAGCCATTACTTATGTACAGTTGGTGCCAAAAGTATTGATACAACCTCAATTTTTTTTTTTTTATTTATTTATCAATACTTGGAGGAATAAAACATATTTTAATTCAAATTATTTTTGAATAAATTATATGGGAATGCTGGACATTTAAATACATAATTAGATTAAAATTAATTTACTTCATTTATAAAAAAAACACTCTATATATAAAGAAAGAGTATTCATGAAAAGATGGTCAAAAGTATTGATACGATCCTAAATTAATTAGTATTTCAAATGTCAATAATGTAACTAATATTTTGTTGGGTATCCTTTACTTCTAATGAGTGCTTCTATCCTTCTTGGCATAGATTCTACCAGCTTATGACAGTAGTCGCGTGGAATTCGCTACCATTCTTCTTGAAGTCCCCTTTTTTAGGCCTTCTCGATTACTTATATTGTATTTTTTTATTTTTAAATATGTCCATAAATGCTCTATCGGATTTACATCCGGTGATTGGGGCGGTGTAATTAGCATTTCGGGCACATTGTAGAGTAGCTATATTTTAACGTCCCAAGCACTATGCTTGGGATCATTGTCATGCTGGAACATATATTTATTATTTAATCCCATGTTTTGTGCACTCATTGACATATATTTAAATGGGTCCATTGTTCCGTCAGTAAACACTAAACTCCCGACACCAGCAGCAGAAAAACAACCCCACGCAAGCACAGATTGACCAACATGTTTGACGGTAGGATTAATATATCTTATTTTCACCGGGTTTTCGCCACACTTTTCATTGACCATCAGAGCCAAAACTTTGAATTTAGACTCGTTACAAAATATAACTTTTCGCCAAAACTCAGTGGATATTTTACGATACTTCTTAGCGAAGAAAACTCTCCTGATCTTATTCAGTTTTGAAATCAATGGTCTAATAGTAGAGTTTCCCACTTCAATGTTAAAATTTTCTTGTATGGCCCAACAGTTAGTTTTGAGACAGAAAGTCTTGGATTTTTTTTTCATTTCTCTTACAATATGCCGTTTCATCTGTTCACTTAATTTACACGGACGTCCAAGTATGTAGTTTATTTTCTATAGAATTCGTCTCTTTGAACTTTTGCACAATTTTTTGTACTGTCGCGAAACTTCTTTCCATAAAGTCACCAATTTCCTTCTTTGTGAAGCTTTATAATTAGCTTCCTTTTGGCAAGTGTAGTTTCCGTACCCTTTATTGACATCTCCGCAAATTATGCGCTTCAAATGTAATAAATGTAGAGTCGAGTAACGGAATCTATTCATACACTATTTACTTACCGCATTCCCTGGTAATGCAGTGGGTAATGTCTCTATTCGTATTTTGTTACACGTTTTTTTTCGTAGTTTTCGAGGTTTTTCCGCGATTACTTTATTTTGTAAATAGAAGTGGCGCAGATCATTTTAAAATGGTAGCCCTTGTTTTGAAAAGTTATTAATTTAGTTTAAATAATCATTTACTTATTGAAGTGGAAAGTTATTGTTCAAATTATAGTGGCTAATGGGAAAAAGAACTGTAAGTACACAAAATTTTAACTTTATAACTAATAGTCTGGTCTTCTCTGATGCAGAACTGAATAAAAATTGTAAAACCCTATATGTATCATACATTACACATTAAAAATTAACCAAAAGGCATTTTTTTGGAATTTCATAGTCAAATCCTTATAATTTCGTCATATCAGTCTGCCGTCTGTCATAGCCCATTAGCCTATAGCAATAAATAAATGATGCCGTCGGTAATGGGTAATATTTATTAAATTATATCTACAGCAAAGGTGGAAAGCATATGCTTTTTGTGCCATATAATTACTTGTCGCATTTCCTGGTAATGCAGAAAGTAATATATCTATTACAACTCTTTCGATTCTTTTTTCCTATTACGTAACGACACCTATGAAAGGTCTTCCATACCCATAACATTTTTATGTTAATTGTAAAGAACAAAATAATACCGCTGGTAATGTATAGTAGTTACAGAATCATGCATTCCGCATTAAGATGGAAGCTCTTACTTTTCCTACTGGAAATTTAGAAATAATACTACAACTTTCTCAAATTTTAATAAATTTCTAATGAAATTTCTACTCACAAGAGTATAGTAATAATTTTATATAATATTTTAATTTTTAATGTAATTTAAAATAGATTCAGTTTAAAAGCTAAAACACTTTTGTTCTAGCAACATTTATTGAATTTATAAATCTATGTAATACTGGAAAATCTTGCAAATAAAAGATAAGGGAACTAACATTTCTTGAGTCACTATAGATAATATTTATCTTATCTATATAACATTTATCGATTAAAGCTCGGATTCAAATATTTGCTGACTGAAAAACTTTTACTAGTGTTCAACAGAACGTCGGAAAGCTTTAAACGTTCCGTTTTGTGGTTAATTAAAATTTGTGTTTAATGTTATTGCCCCCCTTTTTTGTTCTGTATCTTAAATGAAGTGACTTTTTCACAATGGATGTGTTGGATGGTGTTCCCAAACACCTGCTGGGATATAAAATTAAAACACGGGCACAAATAATTTTTTCTTTTCTTCTTCCTGCGAGTTTACAATTGGTAGCGTACCTTATCCAAACGGGAGCTGATTTTGCTGTGGCAATCCAACATTTCCGGACAAAATATGCATTCTATGGTGGACTAACGTTGGCTTTCATTTGTTTACCTGCTGTTGTTTGTTTCATTTCAATTATGACAACGCCCTGGCAATGGCCAGAAGCAAAAGGTTGTAGCACTGAAAATTTAAAATTTCTCCTTTTGCAGCATTTTAATTTGCTTTTCTTTCCCATCGGAGCTCTTTACAGGTAATTAAAATTTGAATTTATATTGTAAATTGTTCAACTTGGTGGAATCTATGAATTCTGTGTAGGTAATTAAAAATCCAATAAAATGTACCCACATGAACGATTGCAAGTTGAAATTTAATTACGATTTTCGTTTTTTCTTTTGGGTTTTCTCTTCTGGCGATATAAAATGATTATACTGAATGCTGCAATATTCATACCTGGATCTTTTGGCGCATTG
>QYTT01083544.1:0-21869 GCA_006980735.1 Dasypogon diadema
TATTTGTTTTTAGGTCTAGTACTAAATAAATAAGCGAAAATTCATCAAGGCCGACGATCGATATTAATAGAAGTTCAAATTATTTTGGATTTTCCATTTAGTGGTTAATGCTTGATGGACAGGTGAAGCGCGAAGCCACAAGTTTTAGGGGAGGAAAAATTGCGAATCAACTCCCGATTCCCCGAACTCGATTCGTGGGGATGGAAGGAAACGATTTAAGTTCAGAAAAGGAACTTATATTTAAAAATATGTAAAACTATGAGAGTGAGTTGTCACTCTCATGGACTAATCCAAAAACCAAACCGATTTTAACTATATGAGAGAAGTACTTATCTGACTTACTCGATTCTCCTTCTCTTTAGACTCCTTGCATTTCAAAACTTTCCGCACCAGGTTTTCCCTGCTTCTTCCCCTGAGTTTTCTACTTGGGAACACACTACTTTAATTTTTAATTCTTTCTCGCATCCACTTTTCCAGGACGAGGCAGGTGCTATGCTCCTTAACCTCTTTCTGACTGAGTTGCGCGTTTCACCTATCGAAAGCTTTTTCTTATCGTAAAAATGTCTCTATCGTATCTTCCGGCCCCCTATTCTTGTAATATTCGAAAATCGGTTCAAACCGGTTCGATTAAAAATTTTATTTTTAATTAATTCCTATAATTCTTTGGTATGAAGGGAATTAGAGAAAATTGTTAATTTTCATGGGAGAATTCTGGTTTCCACAAATTTTCAGAAATTTTGAATTTTTACATTTTGATATTTTTATATATTTTTCTACCAATTCTTGTTTAATTATTTTTCTGGGGCGTATCAATTTCTATTTGGTGCTTAGATTTACGAGGAACTTATTTACGTAAAAACTTGGTGAAAGGCTTTCCAAAATACAGTATGCCTAACATCAAGAATATATCGGTCGAAATTGCGTTACATTTAAACATTAAAACAAGGAATACTCTTCGTGTGCTTTCCTTGGCATCGTGGGGGCATTTTACAATCTGTTAGCAGAGAACATTCGTGGAATCTCCGAGGACACTATGCGTTGAATCGTTTTTATACAATCGGATCGAAACGATGTTAAAAAATCGGTTGATAAGGGCTGAACTATGCAAGAGCAGTGCAACAAAATGGGTTTGCAAAGGCATCCCACAAGGGAGTGTGCTCTCAACCAAGCTGTGACTGCTGGTGGCCAAACCTATCTTGGTATCTCTGTAGACAAAGAGGGTATGGGAGCTGTCTCTGTAGACAAAGGGGGTATGGGAGCACCTCACCTATTGCTTGCCTGATTTCTATAACGTGTTTCAACCGGAGATCTCTACAATAAACACTGCTGTTATGCTGCTGATAGCGATATCCTACCACATAATGTAAATGTTGGAATCTACATGGAAAGACAAGCGGCTATTAAAGCACTTCACACAAATATGATCAACTCGCATCTGGTTCAGCGCAATCGTGAAAATCTTTTGGTCTTCGGGGGGCTGTTTCAAGGCCACTCTTTGCTGAGGCCTATGCCAGAGGCAGCTCATGAGTTTACGTATAGATAAATCACAGAGCCCTTTGAAGGAATCGAATCCGCGCTCATAGAGCAAAAAGTCTGCAAACCTGTACCTCAGCCCGCTTAGCAACCGGCGTAAGCAAAGACTCTAGATACTTATGCCACTTTTGTAGGTGGTTAAAGACAGAATATTGAATTTCTTATGGTCAAGTGGCAAGAACATATCAATAGCAATGTGCAGCAGCCTAACTACCAGCTAAGCACTTATTATATATATCACTGGCTTCGGCGCAAGCAGGCGTTTTTCGGCATATTGAGCCGAGTTCGAGTTCTGTCAAACCCGACCAAACCTAGCCGGAAGCTAGAGCCAAGAATTTTTGCTTTTACCCCGTCATCCTTTTTCTAAATTTTTTTTGGCAACTGCGCTTGTTCACAGCGCAGCTCTAAGCTGAATGTTTGTCAGTAGCTCCTTCAGAAATTTATCCGGAATGATGCCGATGCACACCCATCCCATCCATTCCATCCGCAAGAGGGTTCATCTCCATGGGTTTGGAACTAGACTCACCTGTAGAGGTGGAAAACCGCTTCACTAATACAAGCAGTGGGCTTTTTCCTATCGGAGGTTGACTTTCCCTTAGGGGTCAGAATTTCGTTCCTCTTTTTGGCTTTAACGACGTTAGAGAATGATTTCCCTAAGCATCAATAGGTGCAGAGCTGAAAGTGATGAACAGGACCTTATCAAAAGCTAATGGAAAGCGTTGCTCATGGGTAGCACTGCAGCAGCTAGTGATGAAAATTTCCACTATTTTTCTACAGCCATCAAAATATACTGTACAATAAGTATTAAGCTTGTATCTTATCACCTTATTTAGCAGAAATCGTATTTCGGGAATAGCACGACTCTGCGTGCTCTACGACTCTACGACTTGTCGTTCAAACATTTTCTATTTTATTAAAAAGTAGAAAAATAAAAATCACATCACTCTGGTATACAAATTTTCAAAATATTTTTAGTGCGGTAAAGGGGATTTTCACCATAAGCCCCCGATATATTAAAAGACAAGGTTCCAGCCTAACATATACTGGGATTCGCTCTTTAATAATTCTTTTAAAATTTTAAGGTACGTTACTTGTATCTACTGGACACAGTAAATGCTTTTATTGATTAGTAGTTCCTGTGTCCGTATTTCCAAGAGTTTTGATAAAAAGGAAAAAATGGAAAATATATGATTTTGACCACAACCTGCCCGCCATCGTTTTCACTTGAGTGCCTGCGGCATATGCCCCTGTTTATGCCTTGTACAAAATATATAATTGTAGCATTCGAGAATAGCAACTCCATATGGCACTGGGTTAATTAGCCTCTTTATTAATTCCTTTTTTATGTTCTACTTGCAGGAGAAAATTATCCACCGGTGGTGGATAAATACCAACATGAACAGAAAAAGCTACATCTGCCCTTTTGCAGTGCCTATACTTCTTCTCCAGGTATGACTACTGACAAGAAAATTGTCCTTTATACAGTCCAACCGCACTATGTAAAAAAAGGTGGAAAGTTTTGCTTCTGTTCAATCATCACATCCAGGTGCCAGAGGATCTTATTAAATATTAACTACCCTGCCCAGCGCATAAGTGAAGGTTACGACTAGAAGCTAAGGAAAGTACATCATGCATCAGGCAGCAGTTAAAGCGTCACACTCCTCCCTAATCGATAGTTGCACGCAATTGACTATGACGTCACAGTGTGCGTGCTCCTCACTTATACGTGTAACAAGAGTCCGTCAAAGGTGAATTCCGATGGATTGCATGCAACAAGCCCATTCATTCATGAATTCGAAGAGTTTTGACTTGCGCCGATAGTGACAAGATGCACGATGAGAAAATTATCGGAAGGAATGCTCCCCACACACCTGGACAGGTAGAGCGTTTGAATAGGCAGAACCAACCAACTAACCGATGGGAATGGACCCAACCAGGTAAGTAAATTAGTTATTTTCCACCTATAGTTCTCCCGACCTCAACGTAAAGAAAGGGCACTTGCAATTTGTCAAGACCCGGATACCTTTTCTGATGTTTGAATGGAGATGGCCCCTTTCAACCCTCTGATTATTTTAAATTGCAAATGATCAGTTGGAACGAATCGCTGTGTCTGGCAGAACAGTAGCTGGGACCGTAAAAAAGGAAAATGTGCAATTAAAATTCCTTGAACTCATTTCCTCATATCAAAAACCCTTTAAATTTTATGTCTTCATATGATGGAGGACAGAATACCGGGCATAGCAATCAGGGATCATCACGGACCCACCTCATGAACTCTGAGCGAACCCGCCGGTCATATGGCTCCAAACGAGGTCTTGGTAATTGATGCAAACCAGGACACACCGAACCAGCAACATTAAATCAGAGAAACGCCTGAATTACGTCTGTTTATTGTCTCAGAGGCGTAAATTTGCTATAAAATCAGTGCTAGTAATCAAAGAGCGCTGCTACCGTAATGCTATATTATTACGCCAGGGACGAGTCAGGACAACTCACGATTTCCGCGGCAGCCAAAGTGGTCACCATTGCAACAAACGCAGAAACCAGTAGCACCTCTTCCCCAATTCTGTTCAATGTCAGACTTTTTGTAGACACTTGGTCCAAGTGCATCAGGCTTGTAGGAAACCTGTAGCCCCAAGATCACTTTTTATTGGCGTTTTTCATGGCCTCCTTGACTGATTATGATGCGTAACGGTATTATATAGCCGGCGGGAAGCTACATGGTAGGCAGGTACATTTGTGCGAATTATGCACCTGGGCTAGGAGGATTCATTGGTAATTGAATCAAATTTAATGCCATAAAAGCGAGAGTCACACTTGATTCCGACTGCTGTTGGAAACATGCCTTGTGGTGATAACTGATTGCATCATGATCAGAGACATTGGTAACAAATTTGAAGGATGGGAGAAGTCATAACGATTTTCAGGACGTTTTCGCTTCCAAGCTCGAGACATTTTAATTATAAGAAAAAGAATCCTAAATTGCGGTGTGCATACAATTTCGGTGATCTGGCCCACAGAACAGGTAATTTCTTCCCTGTAGTCCACTTATGTTGTCAATCAACGTAATCAGCTGTCGATCCTTTCGTAATTGTGGACATGGAAACCGATTAAAATTCGCTTTATATTTCCCAGACCATCCCAAGATTCTTTGCCAAAATTTAAATTGAGAGGAGCAATTTTCAATTTTTTATTGGACTTCGAGGAACTGATTGAATGGACCGTCATTTGGATAATTTACCATTGTTGTGAGGGAAAAGAGAAAGGTTTGAGATAATTCTGTAATTTTTACGTTGGAGCTGGTTAAAAATTCAAAGCTGAATAATACTGACCTAAACGTTGATAATGATAAATCCAAGATCTGAAAGTGGCTTCTGAAATTAGATAACCCCTCAGATCGAAAGGCTTTCAATATTGATATAAGCAATTGCTGAAAGGAGGAATTGTTAGTTGTCTCTTTATGTTCTACCTTCTATACAATATTTTGGTCATAGTTCAGCCAGCGTCAAAAGTTAAGTATATATTTGATAATTGTGCAGCACATAGTGGAACGAATTTCCATTATTTTCATTTCCCATGAACATAGCGAGGCGATAAAAGCTTTTCAGCTAATTTGAAGAAAAATATTGGCTAGAGAATGGAGCCTTGGGACATGCCGACATTAGTGAAAGATTGGAAAGGATACGTGACGAGTTTATCCTGGAGATTCGTTTTGCATTGTTATTATGTAGGGGATTATTGTAGCGTTACATCTGCCTGATTATACAGTCTCATGCTAAAAATACATTGCACAGCAGAGTTAAAAGCAATATTTAATTTACGAGAAGAAGATGAATCTAACTTACAATAGATTTTAAAATCGTGACATATCAAGGAAAGTATTAAAGACTTTACTGACATAACACGTGTACTAATAGGCTTGAAGGAAACTCAGGAAGCTTATGAAGAAAGTATCTAAGATGATTTCTATAACTATCTTTCCTGCACCCGACGTTGCTCGAAATACCCGTGATTTTACTGATATAGTAAATCCTTTCTGAGGGTGATAACCGAATACACCAACATCCCACCTTATCATCTTTTATAATCTTCCCGTCTTTCCACTCCCATCTTCTGTTTTACCATCTTCCCATCTTTCCATTCATCCAACTTACCATCTTCCCGTCCTCCAATCTTCCCATATTCACATCCCCTCATCTTCTTCCCATTTTTCAATCTTCCAATCTTCCCATCCTCCCCTTTTCCCATCGTCGCATCCCCCTTTTCCTAACTTTCTGTCCATTTTATAATAAACATGCTTATCGCGGTCTAACAAAGGGCGTTCACTTCGTTCAATTGATGACAGAAAAAATTTTGGGACTCGATTGAAATTTACCTGAGATATTCAATTTTTTATAGTAGGTAAATAAGGAAGATATTTTTAAGGATAAGGAAGACTCCGATCATTAGATTCCTGCAAATTATGAGCACGAATTCATTTTAACGACCACTATAACTATACATTTGTGAAAAGTACTCATCGAGACCAATCCTCTGATAGCAAATTTAACTGGAAAGGACGTGATGAAAAATTGAAAGGTGACTTTTTTCATGAATTTTTAATTACATACTCCAGAATGGATAGTCCGATTTTAATGAAATAAAGTATATTGGAAAGGTAACGGGTGTAATTTTTATCTTCAACCACAGAGAGATTCACAAAGTTTCATCCCAATCCGCCAGATGGCAGTTTACCTCCAAAATTCCCCAATTTTATTCCATCCAATTTCACACCCCAAATTGTCAACCGATTTTAACCAAATTCAGTATTTACAATCCCCTTGTAAATTCTCTACCAAAATTTCAGTCGAATTTTTCACTTTTTTCACAGAAATAAAAGTTATAGATTTCGAAATGGTGTCAAGGTACTTTCCCCTTCTCTCTTCACCCCTCTCTGATATTGCACAAAATCCTTGCTTTTCACGGTATACGTATATTCAGATCATCGTAATCAACCGTTATATTTGCAAATATCCTAATATTTTTACATGTCCCTAAATATATACGGTCCTCTTTATGTTTATACTATTACCACAGAAAGTGGTAAAAATCTCAACAGGAAATTTTTCAAAAATTTGAAATTTTTGTTATAAAAATTTTCGAAAATTCAAATTATTTCTACAAATACTAGTAGATAGATTGGTTAAAAGAAATGTAGGAAGGGCAGGTAGAAAAGGTACGACCTGTAGTTTTAAGGGAAAACAGAAAATTGTGGTTTGTTCCACATCCGTATTGTTCTGGACAAGAAGGATTCATGGAATGTCACTGCTCTATTCTTCTGGTATTGCAAGGACAAAAGATCGAAGACGGCTCGATAAAACATTGCGCCTGTGCTTCAGAGAATAGATTTTAAAGGCAGTCGTTTCGTTAACAATAAGCTCGAAAGCCTTCATTTTTGATACTATCCAACGCGGACAATTCAGTTCGTCCTGATCCTGCCCAAAGATTCGGATAATATCAAAATGGAAGAAAACTACTTACAATACTATGATTTGTTTTTGATTTGTGACATAATTTATGTATATTGTGCATAGGGATTAGAATAGACCTTCTGATGATGGGGACAACCGTACTGCGAAACGTAGAGGAGCAAAAAGTTTTCTAAGTTAATTAGTATCAATAACGACCTTAAAATCCTGAGAAACACAAACACAATTGCATTAGGAGTATAGTAGCATTGTTTACTGTGTAGACGCAATTGCTTGACTGATCCATCCGAGCTACATCCCACTTCTTTTTGCTAGGGAAACTAACAGAGCTACGTATCGTATCGTAGCTACGTGGATACTGTCCCCGAAGTTGGCCATTATCCTACCCTGGTCTGAGAGCGTCCAAAAATCGTTATTCAGTTGTAGGGCACTTTTAGCAGTGATGGTTTTACCATAGACGTCTAGGGGTAGAAGACTGAACATGACCTCCTTCACTGCAGTCGCTTTTGAGTTAAGTGAATCCCTGATACATAATATCATGTTGTTATTAACTTCCCATTTTCCGGTCCGATTTTCCAAACTGAAAATTTCGAGAGATGTCTGTGTGTGCGTGCATGCGCATATACGTTCGTACGTTCGTTCGTGCGTTCGTGACCTTTTTTTCATCTTAAATATCTCGAGAACAAATGGTGTTATTGACTCTGGACCAATTTTATTGGACGCAAATTGCACAATGATCACCTGATAAAGTTTGCAAAAAAATTGAATTTGCAGCTTTTTTTTTTTAATAATTAAACCTTCAAAAGCAAGACAAAATGGCCAAATGGGAAGTTGGCGGTGTGGATAGACCAGACGTACCGAGTTTATTCTTATTTTTATTTTTGCATTAATTTTATAACTTATATTTCTATATTATTCCATACTTTATCATATTTTAGTTTCGTAATTTTTCCTATCCATCTTTTGTGAGAATTTTAATGATTAGGCATGGTGATTTTCTTACTTGCTTTATTTTCGTGCTTTCTGTTGTCTTGAAGGCCTTGTCGGCTTGCGTGGCCATTTAATCAAGTCTTCTTTTGTTGATAATGACCGTAACATTAGCTCTATTCCCGATGGAAGTGTTGTTCTGAATTTTACCAATTCTTATAAAAGCTGTTTTAATATCTGCCGTGCTAATGTTAGTTTTAAATTTTCTGTCTTTCTTTCTGTCTTTCTGTAATTCCTGAATGATACACGCTATGAGTACGAGTTTTTTCTTGTTAAGTAGCCACTCTCAGAAGCTTATCAAAAAGCTATAACTTACTCCCTCCCTTTTAGCTGCTATTTCAAGATAAAATTTTATTATATATTGTTTTTTTACAGACGGGGTGTCCGCTAATTAATCGATATTCAGTATACCAATCGATTCTTTTAAATATCCTAATCAGGGTTTTTTTGGAGGCCCCCATCCCTAAAGTCACTTCCTCCATCTCAAAATGGCGTCCAAAGATTTTATGCTCTTTGACCCTTAAAATCCGTATAACTCCTCACATAAAAGTTTAGGATAACAAATAAGAACTAAATTGAAAGAGAACATCTGTAGTTTTCCAACGATATCTTAATTGTTCCGATCGGTTGCGCCCTTGAAAAATTATTTAAGATCAAAGTTGAAAAATGTGAATTTTGTGGTCAATTTTGGCCAAGAAATTCACATGACCAAAAATTCACATTATGGTGTGATGTCCTTGTGACGAGTTATAAGGATTTTACAGTGTCAAAGAACATAAAATCTTTGGACGCCATTTTGAGGGGGAGGGAGTATACCATCTATCAATTAATTACCGGATACGTTATATAGGTATATATATATGTATGTATAAAGGGTGTCCAGGTTTCAGATGCTAATCCTTTAAGGGGTGATTACTTGGCTCATCCTAAGAAAAAAATCGTATGGGAGGAAATTTCTTATAGAAATTTGCGTCCAGGGAGGTATCTACAATTACATATTTGGAACCATTGAACATATGGAAACCTAATTGGTCTTGTTTCATTTTTTAGGAAAAATTGCCTCAAAAACTTCTCTCGATATTTTATTTTATTTTTTTTTTACATGTCCTCTATACATAGTTGATATCTCACTGTTATCCTTTTCCAGATATATCGGCTCAAAAAAGCAACTGATTTGTTTTTTAAAATGTTTATTTTGGCACGTGTCTTGCCTAATGACTAAAAAAGACAAACATTGTTTTATTTCGAAAAAGAAAGCTGTTGTTTGTATACCTTGATGGGGGTTTAAAGATGGACTGACTTTTTCAGGGCAGTTAACCAAATCAAGATACTATGCGTTATGTACGATAGTAGTATATATTCAGTGCACGATGCGGCGGCGTATACCCCACATTCTGCCAAAAGTTTTCTTGCAAAAATAATAAAACGCACTGGCCGCCTTTTTAACATGCTCATCTATGCTTTCTTCCAGCTTAGGTTGAAGTCCAGCACAATTCCCCGGTTTTAAGTTGAAGGGTAGCTGTAGTATTATGCAGCCGTGATAGCGCCAAAGTGTCGTAATCATTATTCTCTTAGTAAGAAAACGAGTATTTTGTAGTACTCTCCAATTAGTTCACAGCCGATGGGCAAAGGCTTTGAGAGGGGTTTCACTCGTGCAGCGCTTTTCAGTCCTGATTCTTTGATGCAAAACACTTATACAAGCAAATTGTACCGAATACATTAAACTAAGAAAAAGTAGAGGGGTGATTTTCTGTATAAAGGTGCCTGTCATGGATACTTTAAAAGCGTATCAGGAATTCTGTTGCAAGCAGAGACGTGTGGGCATGAGCATGATGTATTGCATGTAGGCAAGAAAACGCATGTAAGCCGGCCCAATAGTCGTAAGGAACTTACCCGAAGCCAGGATAGATACGTTGTCAGCATAGGCTATAGCCTTAATCCGCTTCACTTATAGAGAGACTAAAATAAAGTTGGCAACCAGAAGACACAGCCTAGTGTTAGATTTATTCCCTTTTCTTCGTCACTTCTGACACCGATTTCCTTTGTAAAATTCATTTCTTTAGGTTCTTTACAAAAAATCATAACATTTTAAGTAAAGTTGATGCTTTTATTTCATTATAATGATTGTTCCATTAACGCATTATCAATACTTGTATCGATACTGAACAGGGTATTATCAATAATTCTGATAGATCAATATTTAAAGGATGAAAAGTGAGCAACACACTGTGCAATTGTACAATCTAAATGTACTAATTAACCGACACTGTCAACTGAAAAATTACTTTAATTCAATACAACCGATTAAATTATACTGTCAACTGTCAAACCGATATAATCTGAATGTAATGGCCTCAAATTGAACTTCTGAACTTTATGTTTTGATTGACTTAAAACTCTTTGATCTCCCAAGTGCAAGGGCTTCTACTTTTATATTGATAAACTGCGCAATTAAAACTCTAGGTCCTTCCAGGATCCAATGTAAGAGTAGGGGCATCAAAACAAATCAGAGATCAAGGGATCTCGTCATATTGGACGATTATTGGTGATCACCAGTTATACCATCAAAAGAATCACGCGATTGTTTAATCGATTGATCAAGGACGATATCGATTGGTCAGTAGTTGAAATAAAGAGTCAAATGTGTGACTCAAATGTTTTGATCAACAAGCGATATTGATGATCTCACATCAAAGGGTTATTTTGATATGTCAGCACTTTTTGTCACGTGCCATGTTAGCGCTGCTGAATGAAATTTTATATGTTCGCTCGCAGCTGTACCAATTTACCTCGAGATGTTTATAGTCAAGAAATTTATCAATTTTGAAGCTGAGTCACCATCAGTTAGAGCTGAATATTGTTCTCATTTAGAGGATATTTTTGTTTATGCTTTTTGGGGAATATTTATGTTTATGCTTTAAGATTTCGAAATTCTATTTAGTAATCAGTTTATGCTTATTTTTGGCCATCTGTCGTCAACAAATTTGCGTATTGGAGACGCTTGTGACAACGAATTGTGCGTATTGGAATTTGTGAAGAAGATTGCGTTTAAATTCGAATTTCGCAATATACCTAATTTCAAAATTAGGCCACAAAAAAAGCAAAGCAAATTCCGGCATTCTTATCGAACCTACTTTGATCTTAGACGTAATTTTCTAATTAAAATCTCGCCATTATTTACTAAAATCTCGATGGTACTTTAAACTTGATCATCAGAGCATTTTTGATGGTTTCTTCAGAGGTGATATCAATAATAACCTTAATGTACAGGAAAGCATAGGGAGTAAACTAGATTAGCTCGTTACTAACTTTAGGACTATATAAAATCCTGAATTTACCTGAAGTATATAAATCTGGTGTAGATAAAGTAGTCCAAAGTGGAAATTTAGAACTTCTTGCTGCCTTGAATCGTTAAAATGTTTTTAATATCCATTATACCACTATAACCTTCCTGTATTTTTCTATAACTGTCTTTTATTTTTATACACAAATTATAAGCCTTAAGGTGGTAGGATTAGTAGCAATAGTTAAGTAAAACCTTCAGGAAAGGGTTTCTTCTTTATCTTATACTAATGACTAATTATAGATAGCTTGAGGGACAGTTGTATGTAGCTATCGCAGTAATTTTTGTATCCATTAACAATATCATTTGAATCAGTTGAATTGTGAAAATTTCCCATTACAAAGTAACCACGGCGTAATATCGCCTGTGTCACCAAAGGCTCTTTGCATTAAAGATATGAAAATTTATGACCAAAGGATCTAAAGTGAACAGTTAAATGAAAATTATATGTATAAGCGACGGAGATAATTTTTTAATATAAATTTACTTTATAAAAATAATTTTGAAGCATGCTATCAGTGCAGCGTTTAACTGCTGAACAGCATCCGGATTGAAAAGTTAAAGTCAGGCCATAAGGGTGTATTTCGTGTGCCCCGTGGGCACGCGGTGCACCGATGACAGTGTTTACTTGTCCATTACATTATGCGTCATAAAAATTTGTGATATTTATCTGAAAATATTAATCATAACTGCGCATAAACACTTTGACAAATTGTTATCATTAGGCAGGACTGACCGGTGAATTATAGGCCGGAGAAAAATCCATCAGCAAATGCATCAAAAGTAGCAGGAACTGGGCAGCTCAGAGTGGCTGAGTTCCTTATTATGCTGTAGTCCGCAGGTACCAATTCAGTTGCGCACTGCCCTAGCTCGCAGGGATGCATATATATACCCACCAGGTATGGGCTCATTACGTAAAGTGCAGTTAAAATTAATATTTTCCGCTACAAATTACACGTCCTTGGTCTTGCGCTGTACTTGCAGCTCAAATATATTTAAATTGTTCATTTCATGATAAGAAAAGGCCGGGACTGTTGCCGGGGACACAACCCAGACTAGCCGCGGGGAGACTCGTAATTTTGGGGAGCTAAGGAAAACTTCCTTTTTGTTTAAATTTTTAATTTCCTTCGACCTAGAAGTATCTGTCCATCTTGGTCGTTCCTGCTTACATTGGTAAAAGGGACTTTTCGGAAAATCATACACTGCCGAGCTTTCCTATAATTTCATATGCAAATTTTCTGCATTCGAAATGCACTGGGCAACGGTAGCGTTATGCTCTGCAGTGGTATAGTATGTGGTTGCAGTTTAGCCCTCGGTAACAGGTTTTCCAACAACATACACGAGAAAATTCTGGCGAGGATACGCCATGTGAGCCTCAAGAGAGCGGCTGCAATTTTGTGCTAATTAAATTGATGCTTTGCAGGGAATCTTTCTCATTTAGCTGGGTAAGTGCGGTTGTTTTGTCGGTTCTGTCTCAAAACCAGCTACAATTGAACTACTTGTAGTCGGAGGCGTCAGAGATTCTAATGACAACTGGTCAGAGGATAGCGGCAAAAAATGCTGACCACAGTAGCTACGCAGAATGTGCCCGTCAATTTAATTCGGAGTAATTAAAGCGGTCACTTTGTAGGGCTTAAACAAAGATTAATTATGATATACTGTGGGAAGTGTCATAAATCATCCGCTGACAGCTTCTGGTAGTTTATTAAGGATTGTGATGTTTTTGGGAGTGAATCCAGTGATGTATCTTTTGGGCAGTTATTACAGATGCATCTTTCTCTGTAGAAAGGGATGCATTTGAAATTAAACAGTAAACAAGTAATGTGTAGTGTTTTTCTTGGGGCTACGTGTATGCGGCCTGGATGAAAGAAGTCGGAATTTGTCCACTAGGGTGGAATCATATCTGGAATACAGTGGCAGACTAAGAATTTGGCATATTTTCATCCAAGTGTACACTTTATTCTTATTGTCTCAAACGACCAAAGTTCATTCCACTTTTCTGTTTGTTGTAGCTTTTTGCAGAATTACCAGTGATAGGCAGGGGGGAGTCGGTGACATCAAAAGTACCGTCGTCGCGGATTTGAAAAATTCTCGTGAAAATTGACTGTAGGAAATCATACGAACAAAATGAGCCCGGTATGACGAGGTTTTTTTTGCCGGAAGTATTTTTAATTAAATTAATTATAATTAAAAAACAAGAATGTTCTACCGTTTTCGCGGAAATTGATTTCAATTAAAGCATTTTTTAGGAAATTTTATGCTGTTTCAGACAAACTTGGTATGATAAGGTCTACTCTGCCGGAAATGTCTGTCATACCGATTTGAAGAAGGTGACAGGTAAAAGAGTTTCAGTGTTGTGGCGGGGAAATATTTTCTTTTTTAAAATTTTGTACATTTTTGTGCGCTCTTTCAAAATTTCTTGGTATAACAGCCCAAAAAGTGCCAGAAATATCTACTGTATAGGCAGTCTTTAATGGATTGTCCAAGAGTAGATTTATTTTGAAAAAAAGTCATAACATTTCGACGATACTTATATCAATATTTTCCAAATTTCTTAATGAATAGGAGGGCTCTTTCCAAGTAAATTTTATGAAAAATACTTCTTACCAATCGCAAAAGCATCATCTGGAGGATATAGAAATCATTAATCTAGACTTTAGAATTTCTCCCAAAAAAGTCAAATTAGCTGGGTAATTCGACCTCTTAACCAACTTCAAGCAGTGCTCACTCAAGCTTACGAGAGTGACCTTATTACTGCCACTCAAAAAAGGAAATAGTCATTGGTGAAATAGTCAGAACCATCGAGAGCAAGCTAATCGACGGAGCTAATGGACATATAGATAAGAACTGAGGAGGTCTTAGACAAGTTTTACTAGAATAATTGTGTAAAGAATTGGAGTTGGAGTAATAGTTGATTTGATCGGCTTGTGTGATTGTGAGAAAAAATATTCTACCAATATCAAGCAATCGCTAAGGATCCTTCATAGAATCCATTTCTACATTTGTGATCTTACAACTGAGGAACTCAGCACCCCTTCCAAAGACACTATAATGAATACGCTAACTGGTAAGTCTACCAGGAACACCAGATTTATTCTTCAAAGAAACAAACAATTAGGAATAGCCGTAGGTTATAAACTCATCTCGAATTCTCTTCTTAATATGATTACCTACAAAATCTTCGGCTCCGGCAAGAGACTATTTCGAAAAAAGTGGGGTGCAAACCCTAAAATGACGTTGCAGATATATTAGATGACGAGTATATGAGAGGATTAATCGAAAATGGGGTGCTTAAAACTAAAAATACAGACTAAAAGGAATAATTAAAAAATTCAAAAATTATGAGATTAATTAACTCAAGAAAAAAATCGAAGAAAATAAAATTCAAAGTAAAATTTAAAAAATTCAAAATTAAAAGGAAGCCTTCCAAGCCAAGGTTTTCAATTTGGAGTTTTCACTGTAAAACAAAGACAAAAAATATAAAGAGGGTGAGGTGGCCGCGGTAAAGCTGAACGACAGTCAAAATAAAAAAAAGATGTAAGCATCGCCACCTATCGGGGATTGAGGGAAGTAGAAAAGGTTGAGATAAAGCTGCTGAAATCAGCGAGAAGGATATTAATTAAATAAAAAAATTCTGAAAACGGCGGAAAAACATTGCAAAAAGTCGTTCCAATGAGAAATCTCTATAAAATTGGCAGAAAGTCGTCTTACTCGAAGTTTACACTTTGGGATTTGAAATCAGAATATCACAGTTGTCTGCCGCCGCGCTATTTATATGCACCGCAAAGCATTGGTCAAATGGAACAAATCCTGTCCGTAAAATTTGTTCTTCTGTATATTTCAGTGATTTCTGTTTCTTCTTAGGTTTGATTCCAAGTTTTCTCAAAATTGAATCCAAACGCTTTGGTCGTATCTCCTTTCAAACTTGTTGTTAAATTGACACATAAGTTCTTTGTTTTTTATATTCCCCTTCCTCATAATTTGAGCTTTTTTGTCTACCCTTATATCTTCATTTTATTTCTCCTGATTTAATTGTGTTATACACAGTTCTTGTAGGTACGTCTTCAGGTACAAAACGAACGTTTTACTGCGATCTTTATACTTTTTGTAAAGCCCTGCGTAGTGCATATTATCATCTCTCTTCTGGAAGTGTTAAAATGTGAACAATTTCCAGGGAATAATAAAGAGAAAAAAACTCATAGAATCTAAACCCTTGGATAGCCCAAGCTGAAATTTTGACTGAGTGTAGTTCAGATGATACACTACAACATATAAAAAAATAAAAAATTAAAAATACAGTTTTCAGGATATTCAAGGATTAAGGATGCCGTGATGTCCTTTTGATCCTTTTTATTCCGCTATTGTCCCAAAATTATTTTTCTTGGAAACTTTGAAGCTTATACTTTAAAACGAGTCACATTTCGAAATAATACAACTTGAATTTTTATAATAAACATAACGCGACTATAATGACTGCATTCTAGGATATCCGGGTGATAACTTTGCCTGTAAAGATGTATTTTTGCGGGACAAATCGGTGGCATCCTGGCACCCAACATGTTGTGGAAGGCAAAAAGAAAAATGGGGACGATATCTTTCTACGCCTTCCATGGCATATCAAGGTGTCCTGAAAAGGGTTGGTTAGAAAATCTTTACGAAAAAATCTCCAAAACAAAAAAGAAAATGGCAAAATCTCAAAAAGACAAAATCTTCAAGTTGAAAATTTCCAGTACAAAGTCTCCAAATCTCGTGGGGAGAATCTCCAAATCTCCAAAAATAAAATAGATTGGCAGGCGGCCGACCCTTCCTTTCAATTCATTTTTGGAAATTTGGAGATATTGTTCTGCTTGTTTTTTCTTTTTGTACATTTTTTCATATTTCTATTGTTATCGGAATTTTTGTCATCCGAATAGTTTTGTTATTATAAATAACATTTGCGAACTTGACTTGAAGACTCATTTTTGTTATATGTTTTTTTTATATTTTTAAATATTTTAAAATGTTCTTATTTTCTTTATTATTCAAGGGACCAAAGGAGAAATTTCAAACATTGCACAAAGCCTGCCTCACAGCTCGCTTTTGAGGACACCTCGGGGCTTGGTTTTGTGTTGTCACATTGAAAAACATTTGTAGAAAAATTTGACAAGACTTCGAAGAAGCCTCGAGGAAGCCTCGAGGCCTGATTGTGTTTCTGGCTTAATTTCCTTTTGAAGATTAAAATAAACATATCCGTTTTTAAAAATCAAAAATTCGAAACTTCCAAAAAAAAAAAAACAAAATTCGTTCAATAAACCAGGGGAACAGAAACAATTAAGTCATGAAATTACTAAAAAATGTCGAAATAGTGAGCTTTGAAAAGCTAAGATTATTTGAAAGTTGTAGTTGTATGGTTTTGAAACTGAATTATAAGTGGAGGACTCTAAAATATAAAAATATTCGAGATGTAGTTCTGACGGATGAATTTTAGTCTTTTTTCTTCTGGAGGTTTTTACCTACAAAAAAGATTTTTTCTACTTTACTTTTGGAGATTTTGAAAGTGCGATTTTTCCACCAGAGATTTATTAGTTGGATATTTTTAATTTGGAGATTTTGGACCATTGAGATTTCGTGTGTGGTGGAGATTTGTTGCCGCTCCCGTCCTGAAATATTGAAAAGAAGGAGTTAAATACTACCAATTATTCTTTAGATATCCTAGAATTGTTTTATTGAATTATTTGGAATTGTTATCGAGCTTAAGGTATGCGCTCAACGTTCACAAGTTGGTTTTCTAAATATATTTATTAGTAGACTGATAATTTCCCATATTTCCTATTTCCAGGTCACCATGTCCATGAAGGCTTGAGCTATAACGTTGGCACTGATTAATATGGACGCGGAATTACAAATAGTTTCAACATGCCAAATCCGCATTATTTCAATTAAAAGACTCTATGTTATTCATGGCATCACTGATAGACTTCAATGTCATAATACCAGGTAAACCTTTTACTTTTTCGTTTATTTGATGAAATTAATTCGTATAATTATGCGAAAATAATTCCAGTTTTGCTTCAAGAAACTTGAAGTGTTATGTTGTTGCATGAAAACAAGTCCAACGCCTGCAATCTTAAGTTACGTTAAGAATAATATTTTATATCGAGCAATTAAACGTCTTATCTTTAAACCTGATAAAAAATATGTAACATAAATTCTTTTAAAGTACCTACCTCTGGAGTATGCTTACTGCAGGATAAAAAGGAAGGTGAGAACATTTCACACAAAAGACAATGCTATTCGATTTCATTTTATCTTGATAGGGGATAAAGCATCACAAATACCTAGAGGCAGCTACTGTTGAATATTCCGGACTTATATAATAAGCAATTATATTATTCAGCAGAGCTTATGCAACGATATGTGGTTCCGGTAAGTCAATTAGATGCTACGCACTTTTATCGTTAAAAACGCCAACACCAGGCACTGTGGCAACGCTATAACCAACGGTGCAAGTAAAGGTACTAGTGTAGAAGTGCAGTAAATAAGCACTTGTTTTAAGGTCAAAGCCCCGCCCGGAATGAAACTCAGGTACGCATTCAATACGCACTTGAGTGCACGTATCTAGCCTAGACATGTCGAAGCATCTAGCATTGAAGCGAAATTACATGACCATTACATCTCTATTACCGTGCCTGAACTTGTAAATGGTGGTCTATTTCGATGATGGCTTCCGTTTCCAACTTCCATACTGTGAAGTTGTGCCCGTTTACGCGATACTGTAATTTTGAAAAAAATGGAAAATTTTCTCAATGGAAGATTTTCTGTGTGAAGGTTGTGACTGTGACATTGTTGACTTCAAGATCCATTGAGAAAATTCGAATAATCGTTAAAATATTAGTTTGATTGTTTTCTCGGAATCAGGTATAGAGGAAGAGATCCCATTGCAGGGGTGAATCTAATTAGTCAAATTATGGGAAACAAAAATATACGCTATTATCCCAGTTCAGGTTTGAATTTATCACAAATCCACTCGAACCATATCAATTCGTTCAAAGTAGTCATCATGGCCACCATTTTGCCATCAGTTAAATCGCCTGGAGGATATCATCTCTGAACGTAATTACGGCAATCAATTCTCATTTTTCTTTGATGTTTTTTTTTCATTTTTTATTTATTCTCTTGGGAGAAATTACGATAAAACTCGCGGATAGGTGTAATTTTATTCATTTCTGATTGCTTTGAATCGGTGGCAATCATCAGGCATTTACGTCAGATAAGAAGCAGTCGATCGAGGTCGTCTGACTGACTCTTAACGTCTATCCAACCGACGACAGCCATGTGATCCTATTACATTTTGTCTTGGCTCAAGATCAGCTCCCAGCTGACG
Source organism: Dasypogon diadema (assembly GCA_006980735.1). Classification (NCBI taxonomy): domain Eukaryota; kingdom Metazoa; phylum Arthropoda; class Insecta; order Diptera; family Asilidae; genus Dasypogon; species Dasypogon diadema. The sequence goes on from QYTT01083544.1 coordinate 18,695, forward strand.
CCATTTTCATTTATACCTACGTATAATCATAGGGAATAATTGCCCTTTGACTGGAAAAAAGAAAATTACACAAATTGCCTTTCGGATGGTTCTCCTTTTGTATGAGAAAATTATGAACCGAACACGCAATCGAACTTCTGGAGTTTGCCTTTTTGGGGGAATAAATATGGCCGCCTCTGACTACTGTGGACAGAATAAGATGATCAATTTTAGAAAGTTTACGTTTTTGCATTGGAACCAAAAATTTCAAGGCATAGCATTTTGAATGCTGACTGTAGGCATAGATCCCTTCGTAAATATTTTGTCATTTATCTAATTTATAGAACTAAGCTAAGGGTGATCAACTTTTGTATTTTAAAGCTGCTTCTACACCTGCAAAAAAATTACGCAAGGTTTTGCTGTAAACATTGCAAGAGTGTTTACACTTGATGAAAAATTTCCAACAATTTGTGTCCTGCAATTTTTTTTTCAGAGAGATGCAAGTTTCCTTGTCGTATCAAAATTTAAACAATATCAAAATTCCGTGTGAATAGGTCAGATGGGTGGCCGTAATAATTGTGGCTATGTCGGATAAAAAAAAATTAATATGAAACAAAAAAGGAAAGAATTTGGGTAAAAGATAGGAATGTGCACCGCGAAAAAAAGATTAAATTAGCTAATTTTTTATGAATCGAGTTTTTTTTAATCGATCCAACTAAAACTCGGTTAACTAAATCGATTTTTTATGTTCAAAATACAAAGTAGAAGAAAACATAAAGAATTAATTTCTTTTGAGAAAAGAATTCGTGTAGTCTTCTATGTCTATGTTCAGAGACAAAAAAAAATAAGAGGTGACCTACACGTCTGCTCGATAATCGGGATCTGCTATATCGATAATCATATTTCCAGCTACCACCAAACCGTTTCCGCTGGAACTGATGTTGCGATTATTGCCATTAGTTCCAAGGCTAGTAGATAAAGGTGTGGAAAAAGTGTTTTATGTGTGTTTCAAAACTAGATAGGATGTTATATTCTATAAATATGCTTTCAATCTGTTCTAAAAAGCGCAGGCTGGTTCGATGTTTTAATATTATATTCTCAAATGTTGCAATTTTTCAGGAGTTAGAGTAATCAGGAGTTACATTAGAGATTGCAAATACAATCGCTGCAAAAGGTCAGTTAATTAAATGTATGTTAAACGCAGTTTGTACCCAATATTGTTTTGTGAATCAGAAAACATGTTTTTTTCTGAATTAATTCCCGCAAGATGTTAGAAACATTGGTTTTTGGAAGAGAAATCATCAAGGATCAAATACGAAACCTAGATGTAGGGTATTATAAGTTTAAACAAACGTCTGTATCGCATAAAAATATTCATTATACATAGAAATAATAAGCAGAAAAGAAATTGTATAATAGGTGTCCGTCTGTCTGTCCGTTTGCCCGCCCAAACGTTATTTCGAGAACGCCTTAAACTATAGAGACTTGGAATTTGGTACACAGATACTTTATTAAAATTTAAGGATCGAGTTCGTAAGTGGGCCAATTTGGACAACTCCTTCCTGGGGTTGCCATATGAAACCTCCAGCTATATCAAATAAAAAAAGCGGACAAGTGTACGGAAAGGGTTCCGTACAATGAATACGTTATCTACCACGTTTTTTTTAAATCTGACCCAAATTTGTTTGTGGTAACTAAAAAAAGTATGTATGGTACCGGATTGTAGAGGAAAATTGCTGAATATTTTGTCAATATTTTCTAACTACAGACCGATAGCAAAACTGTCCTGCTTACCCAAACTGTTAGAGTCTATAGTTCTCTCTCAGGTGTCTCTGCAATGTAGGATTATTCTCTCATCCAATCAGCATGGTTTTGTGTCAGGCAGATCTACTACAACGAACCTATTTGAATTCACTTCCAAGACTATTTCTGGTTTTGAAAACAACCTACAAACTGACTGTATCTATACGGACTTTAGTAAGGCCTTTGATAAACTGTCGCACTCGGTAATTTTGCTCAAACTACAGAAGCTTGGATTTCCGACTTTTTTCTTGAGACGGATTCAGTCGTATTTATGTCATAGGTCATATCAAGTGTGTTTTCGGGGCCTTCAGTCTAGAGTCATAAGGGCCACATCAGGGGTACCTCAGGGTAGTCATCTTGGTCCCCTCATTTTTGTACTTTCCATTGACGATATAGTGCATCTCTTCAAGCATTCTAATGTTTTAATTTATGCCGACGATATGAAAATTTTCTCCTTCATTAATGACGTCGAAGACTGTGTTTCTCTTCAGGAAGACTTAAACATTTTTTATTCCTGGTGTGGACACAATAACTTGGGACTGAACATAGACAAATGTGAGGTCATGTCGTTCCTTAGGAAGCGTAATATTATCAATTACATTTGCCGCGGACGGCATTCCTCGTGTGCAGTCGGTTATCGACCTAGGCGTAAGACTTGATTCAAAGCCTGACTTTGTTTTCCATATAAATTATATAGTTTGTAGGGGAAACTCCATGCTTGGTTTCATCAGGTGCTGGTCCAGGGAATTCTCTGACCGTCGGGTTTTGCTGTGCAAATTGACCGTATCGAGTCTGTTCAGCGCAGATTCGTCAGATTTGTGCTTGGAGATTTGCCTTGGGACGATCCTGTGATCCTTCCACCTTACCGCGAACGACTCAATCTTATTGGAATGATTTCGCTGGAACAGCGTCGCAATGTTGCTGATGTTGTTTTTATTCACCAGCTCTTGAACGCTAATATCGACTCCGCGGTGCTCCGGGACAGGGTGTCCTTTAGGACTCACAGTCGCAGCTTGAGGAGCATCCCCCTTTTGCATATTAATCTTAACACATTTCCTTGAAATGTGTGAACGCTTATTGCGGAGATAGGTAAATTTTTCTTGGCTCTGCGCTAAGAAGTGCGCCTTCTGGGCTAGAAGAGAAACTCATTATTACTATTGTTGAATTTTGTCTTGTCGTATATTCTTGAGTACGTGAACTAAGACCAAGGATAGAAGGTATTCTGATACTTAATTTTTTGATTTGTTACGCACAATATTGAAAGATTTACCATGTTTTTTAAGATCATAGATTCCTTATAGGTTTTCCCGTAATCTATAAGTAAAGAACTATATTCAGTATTTTTTTCAAAATTTTAGGCTCAGTAGTAGGAGATAAGGGGGGGGGGGGGAGG
>QYTT01083545.1:2618-14626 GCA_006980735.1 Dasypogon diadema
ATTGATTTAAGGAAGGGCACAAACTGTTTAATTGCGGAACTAAATAGTTGCATGTGAGCGCGATGTCATCAAAATTAATGTTAGTTATTCAAGTTCAAATTATTCAAGCAATCAAACAGCTCTGCGAAACTAAAAATTGCATGGTCGTCTGGCTTTAGCGTAGAGCTGGTATAGTTGCAGTGAGTAAATCCGGTATTGAGATTTAGCGTTACTAATAGAAATAAATTGTCAAAATTTAGGATACTGAATCTATCCTAAGAAGTTTACCATGCAATTCATTAAACCGGTACACATCATCTTCCGTAATTTCGATCGGCTGACCAAGGTGAATTTGTACGTTATCAGCATACAAGTTTATAGATGAATCAACTTTTACCTCGTGGCGGTAATTTATCTACGTAATTCGGTCCAAGTATTCGTGACCTCGAAGGGTTCTGATTAAAATTTCCTGCCTGATACCCTCAACCTTTTTGAGGGTATAAAAGCCACTACTGAGACAATATTCTCAAACAGTTCGGAATAAATAGTGATTCGAAAAATGAAGTGAAAATGTCGAAAATTGAATACCGTGCTGTAATAAAATTTTTAACAAAAGATGGATTAACTCTGACGGAGATCAAAGAGTGGATGGATCTTGTACATGAAGAACCTTCGCCATCACTTTCGATGGTTAAACATTGGTCAAAGCTCTTTCGCTGGGGACGGAAGTCAATTGAAGATGATCCACGTGGTGGAGGGCTAGCAACGGTAGTTACGCAAGATAACGTGAATTTGGTCGGGAAAGTTATTCTGACGGACTGGCGGTTAAGAGCCATGGAAAACGCAGAATAAATCGGTATATCGATAACAAGTGTCCTCCGGATTCTTCATGAGCATTTGAGTATGACAAAAATCAGCCTAAGATGGGTACCGCGAATTCTTTCCTCAGTGCAGGTGGTACGACGAGTTGAGTGTTGTCAGTAATTTTTGGAGTTGTGTAAAGATGACGTAGACAATGTTCTCTATAGGATTGTGACAGGGGATGAAGCTATGGTTTTTACCATGATCCCTTTGTCAAAAAAGAATTCAATGGAGTGGCATCGCCTTGGAGAACCAGTGCAGAAAAAAACGAAAGTCACCCAAAGCACGAAAAAAGGAAATGACAACAATTTTCTGGCATACTGAAGGTATTATGCTGCTGGACTTCAAGGAACATAATACCATTGTAAGTGCCACATATTATGCTGATTTTCTATGAAAGTTACGTAAACCCATTGTAGAGAAAAGGAGAAGAAAACCGTTCCGAAAAGTACTGCTCTTACATGATAACGCGCCCGTACACACTGCTACTATTTCAAAGGCTGCTGTTAAGGAATGCGGCTTTGACGAATTGGATCACAGTTTTTGTTTTTTTTTAGTTGAGGTGTATAATTTCATATCTGACTGATTTACCAGAAGCTTCTCTTGATGCAGTAGAGAGTAAATATCAGCTTGGACATTACTAGCCCAAAGATGTGAAAAGTGTATACTTATGAATGAAATAAAATGTAATTTTCTGTAGGAAATCAGAAAAATAAGCCGATATTGCAAATGATAAGCTATAGACATCAGTACGTCAGACAGACAGAAGATAAATATCAAATAATAAGAAAAAGAGTAATTCTTATCGCATTGCATATTGACCGACACAACTATCAATGGAAAATTATAGGAACTTCTTCACTGGCAAGTACTTAAAAGATAGTATCGGGTAGAGTGTTCACTGCACTAGAATCTGCGTAAAATAAAAAATTTTTTATCAAACAACAAATTGTTTAGAGATTTACTTTTAAAATTGTGTTTTATTGGTGTATCTTTTAGTGATAACATTTAATACGTTATAGAGACAAAACCAAAGTAGTTATTATATTCTGTTTATTTTCACATAATTCAAAAGAGTCCATAACATTGATAACAAGATAGAGTTAATTACCCCCGAGTAAGTGTTCTTCTTGCCCCTATTTATTTACGTGATAAATAATTTAAACGTACACGAGATAAGGGTGAAAACTTGACTATAATTACTGATAATCGTAGGAAAGTTGTTCCTTTAATGTATTTTTATTAGACCACTGACTCTTAATAAATTACATAAGGCAGCACTAATTATAAATTATCTTTAAAACGGGCTAATTTAAGTAATTAAATTTTGACATTTGCAAATTGTGTAATTATCGGTCACAGACTGTCTATGCCCCTGGTGCTTCAATGAAAATGCAATTAATGGAGATTTCTGAATGTATTTGGGGAATTAGATGCAAATTAGAAAGCTAGATAAGGTTTTTGTGATGATGATATGGGGAAAAATGTTAAATAATTTATTTTCAAGACAGTTGTCACGTCGACAGTGAAATTTATGCGCAGTTTGAAAATTTTAAAAGAAGTAAATGAAGCGTACATAGGATCTAATTTGATTGCGTTGTTTGTTCAGGTCTAGGAAATTCTATTTGGAGGCACACTTTCTGTAGAATGTGCGACTTAGAAGTTTATTTTTTTGGAGAAGGCGTTTATAGGCAAATTGATATAAAGTTGATTAGCACATAAAATGCATATCAGCAAATAAATATATATAATATTTACAGACGTAGACATGGTAAACATACTATCAATTTTACAAATTGTACTAATGTACTAATATTTTTTATAAAAATATTAGTACTATGAACCAAGGACAGCCAAGATCAATATCCGTCAAGTTGGAAAGACTTGGTAATTATATCTGCTGAAAAGAGTGAAAATCTGCGAAATACAATAGTTTAAGATTAATATTTAAACTTGTGAACATGAATTTCGTCACTAAAAAGCACATGTGAGAGGAAAGGAGAAAAGAAAAAAAAAAAAAATTATAGCAACAGTCGGGTTGTAGGGAAACATATTCTTATGAATCTGGAAAGTTATCTGTCAGATATATTGCAATGAACAAAGGTCACAAAGTAAGCCCATATACTTGCGAGTACCATAAGGTTCTGCTCTTTGTGTACTATTGTTCCTTATGTATATTAATAACATAAAAGAGCAGTATGATATAAGATGTGAATACTTGGACAGATCATCATAACCGCTTTTTATTTAAATGCGGATCGTGACGAAAATGTTATTTAACAATAATGATGCGATTGAGATTCATCTGTGGAGCATTTGTGAAAATAAAACGCCCATATGGATTTTCGATTAAATGGCCTGATCTACAATTATCTTTTTTGTTATTACTCCTAAGATATTATTACCAATACTTTTATGTTAATTTTTTCAGATTCTGCATTTGCATCCGGTTAGCGTACTCCATTTCTACCATCAGAACATCATCAGCGTAAAATTCCAAATCAATACCAATGAAACGCTTCGAATGCCCTTCATCGATTGAGAATCATCTCTTTGACTGTCGGATCTGATGTAGTGATGATTGAAAAGGTGTTATATTCGACAAAGTCAAATGTGCTATACTTTACTGCACAAGAGAGAAAGCATGCGCAAGTCGTTAATTTTTCAATTAATAAGTATGGGTAAAACGGGTAAAACTTCTTCGAATACCCTCAAGGTGTTCAACGTGACAATTGTAGGACGAGGTCCAGATCACCGAACCGAATTCCAGTACAAATCTCAAAATAGAAATGAAAAGGACTTTGATAGTGTATGGATTATCCTCTGAGGTACGCCAGATGAGGCACTATAATTAAAGCATGGTGAGTTTTTAATCTTAACACATAATTTCCGATTACTAAGATAAAAATCAATCGGTTTAAGCTTGTGTAGGTTAAAATGAAATCCCAGGGCTTTTAATTTCTTAATGAGCAGAGTAATGCTTTGCGAAATTAATATAAATTACATTGGCCTAAGAAATTACTTATGAAATTAGAGATTGTCATCCACCGGTACCCTTCTATACAAACATCTTGAATTTAAAAACTTAAAACACTCCTTAAGTGGTTGAATTTCTACGTATAGTATGCTGGAATTAGAATTTGTATTAATATTATTTTTAGTTAATCCCAGTAACAGTTGTCTAGTTCTAAGTAGCTTAGTACATATAAAAGATAAAAACTCATTGTACATTAATATTCAATAATGATGAATTTTGTGTTAAAATCATTACGAGCACTCGCGTATAGGGAGTGCTCATTTTTAAGTAGATCAGTGCCACCCACATCCGGCATATTTGAGATGGGATTGTAATTTATAAATCAGAGGTCAAGAAACCTTTTATGAACCAAAAGTTAATCTAGAAGCATACGCAGGTAAACCGCATCAAGAAAATATCAGGGGTTAACCCAAGCACTCAAGTAAACAGCAGGCAAACATGACTTAAAAAGAGAACAATAGAAAGCACTCAATTGTGAACGAAATAAAAGAAAATTCAATAAAAATAAACAAAAATTCAATATAAAACGAAAGAATCGTAGAGGGCAAGTAAATGTACACCTCCTTCAATTGTTTATTCGTTTCTCACGTGATCCTGATTTATATGCTAGACCTCGAGCAGGTTGTGATCAACTCAAAATTTACTGGGAAGATTTTAACGGTGAGTAATTGTCTGAATATATGATCATCAGAATATTTTGGGGCTCGACTTTATTAATAATATCAGCAGTTTCACGTAAATAATTTTTATTTCATTTACATTCACCCCGAGCTGGCGCTGTGCATTGCTTCGAACCCAGAGATCGTTTTGTGCCAAACAGATGAGACACCAAAAAGAATTATTCACCCAATGACCTGGTTTTGATGATTTTCGTCATCAGCTTTGCCCGACAAAACCGGATTAATTACCACCTAATTAAAAATGATTTTTCTACAATCGACAATGTCACTGGAAATTTACAAGCTCCACAATATCTTAAGCTTGTAGATAGCGCTTATCAGTGTCCTGGGAATAGTGCCTTGAAGGAGGAAGAAAGTTTGCGCCGAATGGAAAATGGGCGGATGTGTAAAGTGTCATCAGGGCCAGCGTATTCAAAACAAAATCAAGAACTATCTTCAATTGCTGTGAGACTTTTGTGAAATGTACCTTGAACTATGATAAGGCTCGAGTAACATTTCAGAAATAGACAGCAGCATCATTGGCGTCTCTCCATTCATACGTAATTACCTGACTTTTAAACTCGGCAGTTCAAAAGACGATCACAGACGGCGCCTAATCTCCACCGTTTCCATAATACATAATACTGGTTATCAGAATAGCGGACTAAAGATAACGGTCACGCGTTAAAAGCATGCACTCCGGTCATATAGACGATTTAGTAAATGTCACGCCATAACGCCCAAGTGTGTGGTGTTGCTGGCTGATATATTCGAAAAGCACGATCACCAAAAGATGCGGTGCAGCACGGCTCATTTGATCATATCGGAGGAGGCATGAGAGATCGAAAGAAAGGTGGACTGCTGAATCCCTTCCAATCCAATATTTGCTAGTGTTTTATGGGAGCCGGGTAATAGCAGCCATCTAAAGAGTTGCCTTATGCCTGCTCCCCAACACATTCATGACCGGCAATCTGGTTTGGCTGTGGTGGAGCACGATCACATAGTGTGGTCCCCCTTGTTTACAAACAATCCCATATTGCCAAGAGAAAGTCTCTATTAAAAATAGAAAGCCACATAATATTCATATCTCGTTTTTTATGTTCGTTTTGCACTGATAAAGCGCGGGTATTTGTTAATATTTAGAATTAAAATTGAACTTGAAATAACCTTTGTTTTTTGTTTTATTTTCGCGGGGGGAATTCGCACGTCCGCCTTAATACCCAAACGTCTTATCGCACCAATCGACAGGTTCATTGTCCTCTTGATTGCTTCCAAAATTCCTATCAATAGTCTAATTCTAGTTCACAGAAAAGATTCTATGCATTTTTAGACGCTGTCAAGTATTACGTAACATAATATCTGCTCGTAGTGTCTGTCGCATGTTTTTTTGTATTGAATAACCATGCAACTGGTGGGGTTCAAGAGACTTTGCAGGGTTATGCAAGTGGAGTAGACCGGCTGATGTAGTTGACGAGATATGCTCCACCTTGAAATGGCTAAATTTTGATGTGCAAAAACGTTTCCGAGGACTTGTCTATAATTTTAGCAGAATGTAGATAGAGGCTTTCATTGAACTATTTAAATTCATGTGAAAATAGTAAGTGCACATTGTACGATCGTAAAACGGAATAAATTTAGATAAAGCGTAGAAAATTTTAACTACAACAACGACCCGAATATCAATAAATCCAAGGTTTATTTGCTTTGTTTTTAGTGTCAGACGAAAAAATTCCGTGATCAAAATTAATTAAAACGATTTTACTTGTAAGACTGTTAGCAAAAGGTCAGTTAAAGTTGTTTCGATAAATATATCCAAATATAGACAGATGGGCTTCAACTTTCGTATACTAGTTTTTTTTTGTATTTCATTTTCATTGTTGCAGTTTCCGTATCAAGTATCGCCTACAAGGAAATAAAAGAATTGCAATAAATTTATTTCTACGATTATTTACACAGGAATTTGGAGTTCGGATATTATTTTTGGCTTTGGATTTCACTAATTATAGCAACTCTGTTTATTAGAATTATTGCGTTCAAAATTTAAAGTTTTACTAATAATTCATTTTTATCCCTCATTTTGGGCTCTCTAGTAAATTAAGGGTCGGTCACTCCAAGGCGCATCCACCAACTCTTGAAGAACTCTTTGAAGAAACCCCACCGATTCGACTTAGTTTTTATTTTTCGTTTACTGATTGAAAATGAAATATTTCGCTCAAATTACGCATACCGTGGAAGGTAGGTCTTTTTAAAAATCATAATGCCCGGTTTTTCAGTTAACGTTTAAACTTCGTTTAACGCTAGCTAAAATTTAAACTGACGTGTAAAATATAATGGTGATTTTCACTATTGGTTTAAACCTGAACAACAGTTTAAACGGAGTTTAACTTAAACGGCCGCATTTGTTGGTTTAAACTGAGATTTTCTATGCAATCAATCGTTGTTCGAATGATTTCCGGTGATTTTGTGGTGCAAATTGTATTATATTAAATTAATGAAATGAATTTGGGTTTTGAAGATTTAAGTGATGAGGAATATGGCTAAGCTCAGGGGACAACCCTATGATGCACACAGCACAGCTTAAGCGGAGAGAAATTAGGGAAGGAGAGATTGGGAAATTAAACTGACAAATGTTCTAATTGAGCCACAATTTTTGGCATGAAATTGCTGTGCAATATCCCAGTGGCTTCGTCAGTAGAATTGCCTCAATCACTGGTACCCAAATATATCGCCGCGCCCTATCCCTGTGCAGTACTTGAACCCACGCTAACAGAGGAGAAAATCTGCAGACGTACGTCTTAACCCGTTCAGCCACCGGCGTGGGTGGTAAAAAAGAAAAGTATGTACACTGTACACTTCCCGGATTTTGTTGATGGTTACTTTGTCCAAAACTAACAACACTTCTTCTAGATTATCGACACCAATTTCTAAAGTAATCTCAGAAAAAATCGCAACAAATACTTAAAGTAGCCATAAAGTGCACATTTACTTCATGCCGTACTATTCCCTGGAGTTTTATGGATGAAGTTACTGTCAGCTATTACAAGAGATTAGGTAATAGATGTGAACAATGGATATTAAGTAGCATCTACAGATAGTATTCATACGTACTACATATCTAATTATGAATTCCGTACATTACATATTTAATGAATTGGTGGTTACTATTAAATTAGTGTTTTATTTGCATTCTTTTAAATAAATAAAATTTTGAATTTTTTAGCAATTAATATGCATTTGATCTAATTCTTTTTGCAAAATATTAAGAAGAACTATTTGATTTCCAAAGGAGTGAATTCGATTTGCAAAAGGTTGACTTTGATCTACAAAAAGGTGAATTTGATTTACAAAGGGTGATTTTGATTTGCAGAAAAGTTAATTTGATTTGCAAAATGTGGAATTTGATTTGTAAAAGGGTGAATTTGCAATGCAAAACGTGTAGTACTCGTTTTTACTATTTTAGTGTTTTCAAACTAAAGCATTATTTTAGTTGCATTGTTTGCCACCATCAATTTATCATATCTTTTTCATTTCAATGATATCATGCTACTAATCAAGGTAAATCACCTCGTTATTAGTTCTATTTTTATATTGTAAAAATATCATTTTTTCGTTCATTTATGATATTTTCCGATACGAATGTAAAATAATTTCTTGAAATAATATTTAAATAATTTAAGTCGTTGGAGCTTATCTGAAAAAATAGAACTAAAAAATTTTTATCAATGGATTTGAACTTTCTAATTCTAATATTTGATTTGAACAAATTTCATACTGAAACACAGAGCGTGGTCATATAGTACAAAAAATAAAAAACAAAAATGAAATCGTGAAATAAAAGTAAATAAAAAAAATTTATGAATGCTTGTTTCAATAAAATTTTAAATCACAAGAATTCTTAAAAAAATTAGAAAAAATACAAGATTGTTACTATATTTTGTGATAAAAATTAATCATTGCATATTTTTGTTTACTTAGTGTGAAGCTATCAATTCTTTTTTCATCCACGCATAAAATGTGTGTAACATCTTATCTTTGGAATTGAAAGTTTACACGGTAATGCTATTTACGTTCAAATTAAATAATATACTTGCGTAATTTTAAAATAAAATATTTATCAAGGAGAAATGTAAATATAGGTGCGATTTAAATATGAAAAAAATTGTTGTTTCTTCGTAAATAGTTATCTTTATTTTGTTTTCTTTTTCATATGATAATCTTGAATTGTTTTTTATATTATTTTCCTCTGCAAGTTCTTTACTTCGTAGTTCTCTTTAAACATAGACTAGGAAAGGCATAAATGGGAAAATTATAATAGTTCAAATCTCCTGCAATCAAATGTTTAGAGTCTTGAAAACTAATTAATAATTCATGAGGCGTTTTCTCTTCGAGGAGCTCCAATAAAAAAAAGAAAAAGTAGAAAGATTTGCATAAATGCATAAGTTACATTTGTTGATTAGCTCTAGAACTGTCTATAATTGGAAACAGTTGCTAACGGACTGATCGATTTTGAATGCAACAAAAATGTAGGATAGATTTGCCGGTGTGGCACTATAATATATTTTTTTATTTATTGCATTGTAAAATGAAGAAGTCCTTGAACTCATTGGAAGAAGTCACAGTAAAAAAACCATTCAATCACACTACCATCAATATGTAGAGGCTATATGCTATATGATGAGGAAATGCAAATTTTTTACACCATTGATTAGAGCTTACCGGTTTATACAAATTGCACAAATAACTTCACTTGCATACCGAAAATTTTATTATCTGGTTCTGGTTTTAATCTTGTAGCAATCAATTAAACTTTTGCAAGTATCACTTCAAAAAGCTGCACTTGAAAGACACCAAATACCTCACCCTTACTTATATATGTGTTTTTATTAACTTTAGCGCCGATTTTTAAGAAAAGTAAACATGCTACAACTGAATTAACTCACGTATTGGTTGAATGATAAGATAGAAAAAATAGAAAAGCTCTAAATCTATGCAAAAATCTTATCTTTTTAAAAATATTATTTGAAAAGGTTGGATTAAATGCTAATGGGACCAAAAACTTTCCCTGAACATGAGATTGCTAAGTGATCACGACTCGACCATACATGCGTCTCAGGTACCTACGGCTTTTAAAAATTTTACCACAAATAACTGACTGAAGGTGCTTGTAGACGTAAATCCAGTAGTGAAAAAGTAAAATATCTTCAGGAAATCACACAATAGTTACTAAAAATACTTGGACTGATAATACAACTGGGAATAAAAATTACGACAGCACACGCGCTTTAGGCCTATGAGATTCTTTTCAAAGTGACTAAGACGGAATTTTTGGATCAGAGTCATTGTAAAGTATATGAGAAATATAAAAAAAAAAGTATCAGGCAATTTTATTAGATCTTGGAATGTACGAATGTATTAAATAAGCGATAGTGGACACCGCATAAAGGGCACTACTGATACATGGATTAATAGACTTATCATTATATATTATACACTTATTGTACACGAGTAAGTTGTGAAAATATAAATATCTATGAATTTCAATACAGCACATTCCAGCCGAGAATCGCAGTTTCAGTGGAAGAAAACAATTTTTTTTCGAAATTTTATTTTTCATCAGATTATTTAGAGAATAAATTTGTATTGGATTTAGTCAAAGGTTACACGCTCTTTGTCTGGCGGTCACTGAATTTTAAATATTAGTTGAACGCACATTTGAATTATGTATTACGGTTGTTTTTCCGTTCACGAGTAGAAGTGCTGCATTTCTGTGATCTTAACTTAAGTTTACGAAGTTAAGATTAACTAAAGTCTTCATTTGCGAAGAACGACCACGAACAACCAATAGGAATCAATTATTCAAAACTATAACAGCTGATCTTGCAAAAGGCGAACGCGTGACCTTTAAGCAGATCTTAGGCCTTCTCAAAGCTCTACGCTTCGGGCTCTCCGTGAATTCAACTAGCTACTACTGAAGGGAGAAGAAGATACGGACCAGACTTATCTTTTATATGACAACCGCGCACTGGAGAATTATTTTGACTCATGTTTATTATAATCAAAGACTTCTGAATGCCCAAAATAAACAGTCTAAATAAGTTTAGCTACTCCTTTTGTTCCTAGGCTGGTCTGAAAAAAACCTACAAGCTAAGGTAGCAGTCAACAGCTGGCTGGCGAAAATGGATGTGTCGTGGTGTATACACAAAATGTGTAAAAATCACAAAATCATGAGACCCATTTTTTATGAACGCTTTAAAATAGGTGAGTGGTCTGATAAATCATGGTTACATAATACCAGACCACTTTCTTCTATCTTAAAACGTACATAAAAACAGTTCTTGTGTAAATGCAAAATTGCAGTTCATAGCTTGGAACTACACAAGGTTTTGGTAAGAACTTATTTTACAGCACATAAAATCTATGTGATATGCAGCCTACCTTGCTGGTTCTCAAACGAACAATCGCCTCTTGGATTCCTTGGATCCTGTAGGATTTTGAACAGGGTGTTTTCAGTAAATAAGGTAATACTGGTGTGAATACCTGAGGAGCGAGGAGTTGGTGGATACGAGAGGGTTGGTTTTCTTGCAAAACATATGAATACTCTTCTTGTTAAGAGCTGCATCGTTGAGAGCCAGCGCAAAATTTGTTGTCACTACTCAGGCAAAACCAGATTTTTGGTTTTGTCATCTGGTCATTGGAAGTAGAACCTGAAAATCTGCGGCATTGGCAAATTCTTCCTAGGGTGAATGATAGGTACTCGTACCTCCTCTTGGATTCGGCCCTTGTGGAATCTGGTTCAGGAATTTTGGGGGTTCATAACCAACTTAAAATTCTTTTTTTTTTCAAATTTTGATGCGGCGAGCAAATCGTTTTGCTTTTCTGTGAGGAAGAATAGCCCCCGGAGATGATACCAAAGTGCTTTTTGGAGTGAATATTTTGTTATCGGTACCACTGAAACAGCCTAACTTAGACGAAGGGAAATTAGGAAAGAGAGAGATTGGGAAATTTTAACCTGACAAATGTTACAAGTGAGCCACCATTTTTGGCATGAAAATTTTACTGTGCTTTGCAAGTACAATTCTCGTATCGATATCAAGATAAATCACCGCGCCCTTTGCAGGAGTCGAACCCGCGCCTACAGAGAAGTAATTCTGCAGACGTACGCCTCAGTCCGCTCGGTTGCAAGTAGCTAGGATAGCTAGGGGTGCAGCTAGTTGCACTTTTATGTTTTTCTCGCGGCTTTCGAGGATGAGCAAAGAATATCCCAAATGTATTATAACACAATTCAATTTTATTTATTCTTAAGCTACAAAATTACCTAATTAATTCCCTAATTATACTTATCTCCGGAGTAAGTGAATTTTTTCCCAGGCCTGGGGCTGCACGTTGATCCCACGTTGGCTCCGTAACTCGCTCAGTAGATGGAATAACTTTTATTTTGCCGCTACCAGCCTTGCACTATTCCCCTTTTCGTT